>PVJN01044013.1:0-17526 GCA_004026805.1 Lasiurus borealis | reverse complement strand
GAGGGGAGCTGGGCCGGCACTCCGCAGCCCAGCTTTCAGGTTCTGGAGTGGCTGAAGCACGTGGCATCGCTGTTCACCCTTTAGGAAGCTCTGGGGGAAAGAATCACGGCTTTAAAGCCGTGCTTTGGAGGATTCATCCACAGGGGTGTTCAGAGTGACCGGGGCGGGGGAGGGAGGAGGAAGGCAGTGTAAGCAGGCTGTGCTCCTGCGTTCGTTGGTCCGGATGAGGGTAGAGAGAGAGCTAAGAAAGGCCTTGCGGACGGAGCCGGGAGGAGGTTGGTAGCTGAGAGCAGCTGAAAGGCACAGGATAGGCCGGAGGCAGACGGAGGCCTGTGTCTTTTCCGACGACGGGGAAAGGTCAGGACCGTGACTTCCCAGGGAGGTGTGTGCACGTCTGCGTCCGTCTGTGTGCGCGGCCCGTGTCTGTGTGGGTGTGGGCCTCAGAGCTGTTCCATGCGGGAAGGTCCAGGCGACGATCCAGAACTGGGATTTGAGGAAGAGGTCCGTCCGGGACGGTTGAAACTATTTTGCTGGGGGTCGCGGCTGACGCCGTAGATCTGCAGAGAAGCTGGTGTTTTTAAATGAGACGCCAGAGGCTCTGGGTTCCCACAAACCCAGGAGATAACGCCGCCGAGATTTCCTGCCAGAAAAGGAGATAAAGGGCAGGAGGCAACCACACGCTGTGGTTACGTGGAGGCCGGGGGTTCGAGAAGCAGGGCGCCAGCCAGAGGCAGTGCTGCCAGCCCTGGCCGCGCTGGCCCGGGCGCAGGGTCTTCCCTGCCGGTGCCTGCCGGGTCCGGAGACGCGGTGTGAGACGCGGTGCGCGTCGCGGTGGCTGATGGGCCCTGAGCTGTGTGAGCCGGCCTCCTCCTCTCTGCACAGTGACTCCGGCCGTCTTCCCTGCAGAGACCGGGCTCCCTGCACAGCCGGCCTCCCTGGGCCCGGTCTGCCCCGGGCGCTCGCTGAGCCTCTGGAGCACCCAGGCACGTGCCGCCCGCCCTGACCTCTGAACTTCTTCAGGGAAGAGCTGCCGTGTCTGTAAGAGGCCTCTCTGAGCCCCGGGACGTGCGGGCCCGTATTTCCTGCCAGCACTGACGGGGGCCCCAGTCCACCGAGGGTCTGACTGGGGGGAGTGGGGCTCTGGGCTCATTTTGGTGTTAATGTTATTATTGTTGTTATTTTGCTTGTGGAGTCAGTTGTCGCGACACTGCTAGTTTTTTTTTTTTTTTAATATATTTTATTGATTTTTTTACAGAGAGGAAGGGAGAGGGATAGAGAATCAGAAACATCGATGAGAGAGAGACATTGATCAGCCGCCTCCTGCACACCTCCTACTGGGAATGTGCCCGCCACCAAGGTACATGCTCTTGACTGGAATCCAACCCGGGACCTTTCAGTCCGCAGGCCGACGCTCCATCCACTGAGCCACACCGGTTTCCGCAACACTGCTAGTTCTTTATCCCCCCAGTGATATGAGACGCTTTTCTAAAAATTAGCACTGCCCTGGCCGGTGTGGCTCAGTGGATAAAGTGTCAGCCTGCGGACCAAATGCTCCCGGGTTTGATTCCCCTGAAGGGCATGTACCTCGGTTGCAGGCTCCTCCCTGGCCCTGGGGATCAGGCTGGCAAGCAGAGGCAGTTAAGGGCGATCAGGCAGGCAGAGGAGAGCAGTCAGGGCGATCAGGCTGGCATCCGATGGATGTGCTTCTCTCACACCCGTGCTTCTCCATCTTCCTGCTCTCTTCTCCTCTCTTCTCCTCTCCTCTCAGTGACAATAAGTGGGCAGCAGCCTGCGGTGGGGGTCACCAAGGACAATGAAAAGGTCTTGGTCACTGGCAGGGTGGGGCAGAAGTAGGCTCCCGGTGGTGAGGGCAGGAACACTTCCTTCCTGTGCCACGCGCTAGCCAGGGGGCTGTTTCCTGTGTGAACCGGGTGCGGGTCTGTGCGCGAGGAAGCTGTGTTCCTTCACCCCGAGCCCACGCGCTGGGGTCGGACCCTCCCGCTCTCAGAAAGGGAAAGAGGCCCGCTTGGCATCTGGGCTGAGGTCCCCTCGGGGCTGGGGCGGGGCAGGGTCATGCGGACGAGAGGAGCAGATGTGCTGCAGCTGGTCCTCCTCTCGCTGTGGGTGAAAGTTCATTCCCGGGACCAGGCCCCGCGGGTGAGATCTTCAGGGGAAGGTCGCGGTCTCTCCGGCCCTGCCCTCTCCATTATGTTTTGCATCATAACTCCCAGGCCGGAGCGGCCCGTGGGGGAGGCCTGTTCCGAACCCGGGACTGTCCCCGGGCGGCCGCCGACGCCCCGCGGCTTGCTGCCGCTCTGCCGATGCCGGGGCGGCATTCCGGAAACTCGGCGGCACGTCTCCACGGACGGCTCTCCCTTTTGGACGTTGGCTTCGGGCACCCCCTCGCACGGGGGCGGCCGTTGCGAGCCGCAGTTGGCCGCTCTGTGGACGAGTGCGTCAGCCGACCCGGGCCCGCTGTTACCGGGAGGGCGCGCGCTGGTTTGTGCGGCCTCCGCAGGGTGCCTCTGACCCGGGACCGGGAGAGGATGTGGCTGCTCTGTCTGGCCCTGCACCGAGCGCGGCTCCGGGAGGCTGAGCCCGCGTCCCCGCGGAGACTGCACACGGAGGACGTTGGTGTGGGCTCTGCTCTGTCTGCCGTGGCTTTGAGCACACGGACAAACGCGCTCACACGTGGGAGCTGACACGTGTGCCCGTGCGGGGTCGCCGTGACGTCACCGGCCCCGCAGGACGGCAGGCCACTCCGTCTTTCGGTGGAAAACAGCCGGTGGTGCGTGGCCGGCCGTGCGTGGTGGGCGCACGCCTGTCGGTGAAGCTTGGGTCCGCACGGCTGTGCCAGCTTCGATCAGTGGTGCCGGCTGCTCCCCGCCCGGCCCGCCCGGCAGCTTTTGTTCCTAACTGGGCTGTTCTGAGTCACAAGCCGTGACGTTCAGGCGCAGTCGCACGGCTCCCTGCGCAGGCCGTGGCGGCGGACACGGTGCCCGTGCGAGGCCCTGAGTCACCGGCTCCGTGCGCCAGCACCACTGCAGGGTCTGTTCTCGCCCGCACGAGGGGTGAGTCGGGCACCTCGCTCGTTTGTTTACTGTTTTCACCGAGTGCGTCTCACACGTCCCAGAGCGTAAGCGCAGCTCGTGACTCACCAGCATCGGTCACGGCTCCGAACATGCCCCGCCTCCCAGAGTGCCCTCCCCGGACACCCCCTCCCCAGACGCCCTCTCCCCGAGACGCCCTCTCCCGGGCCTCTGCGCCTGGCTGTGCGCTGTGGGCGTGCCTGCTCTGTGCCTGCCCTGCCCCCGCCTGCCCGTGTCACGTGAGACCGGCCGTGGTGGACGTGCTCCGGCTCCGACTTCACCACAGCGGCTCAGTGTCTGGGCGCGGCGCCCGCGGAGGGAAGCTGCTGTGAGCCTCTGAGCGTGGGCTGCGAGGTGCCCTCTGGCTCCCGCGGGCGCGGAGGGCGGGTCTCAGGAGCGGCTCTGCCTGGTGCAGGCTGCCCAGCTGCTCTCCGGAGCCCTGGGCAGCCCTGTCTCTCCGCCCTGGCGGGTCAGCGTCACCGTGTTTGTCTGAGTTACTTGTGTTTCCCTTTCTGTGCGCTGCTCTTCAGCGCACCTGCCTGTTTTTTACGGGGGGCCAGGGGGTTGTAGGCGTGCTCGTGTATCGGGGACCCTGCTGGTCTGCTGTGCGTCCGGCTGTTTCCGTCGTGCAGGCGGCTTGAGGTGGTTCTGTGGGTTTGCCCTGCACACCCTCGTCTCTCCCGCGCCCTCTCGGAGGGCTGACCGAAAAGAAGACTCACCGCTTTCCAGCTCTGTTTCTAACATGCTTTTATTGATTTTAGAGAGAGAGAGAGGGACATGGAAGAGAGAGAAGTATCACTGATCGCCGCCCCCGGCACCCCCCGCCCCCCACGGGGGAGCGAGCCTGCACCCGGGCGTGCGCCCTGACGGGGAACTCGACGGGTCACGTCTGGGTTCCTGGGTCCGCGCTCCACCGCTGAGCCCACGGCCGGCTCCCCTGCACGGATGTGGCCGTAGCTCTGGCGGGATACACGGAACACGGGAGCCTGGCTCTGCTGTCCGCCCTCCTCACGGGCCCCCTTTCAGCAGCCTGCAGCGCCCGGAGGCGGGGGTGAGCAGTGACGTTTCTGTCTCTCCCAGGCTCGCCCGCACCATGCCGGCCCTGCGGACGTGGACGGGGCCCCCGCTGCTGCTGCTGCTGCCACTGCTGCTGCTCTCGGCCGCGTGCCTGGGTGAGTTCCTGCGTGTCCCCCCCCTGTCCCCCAGCCGGGCAGTCTGTCACCTTCCCCGAGAACCACAGCCTTCGCTCCGGCCTAGTCCTCCGGAGTCACTGCCAGGAGGACGTCGTCTCGGTGGTGTGACAAAGTGGGGTGCCGTGTGGCTTAGCAACAGGGGCTGTTGGGGGGGGAGGGAGGGAGATTGCTTTTAAATCAAGCCCTGGGAGACGGGTTAGCCGTCAGCCTCTGCCTGACGCTGTGGCGGGACTGGCGCCGCTCCCTTAATTTGGAGACAGTGTCCGGAGGGGGTGCCCGGGTCACGGGCAGCGCGATACCCACCGGCCAGCTCCACAGCGGGAGGCGCTGGGCCGCCGGAGGGGCAGGGGCAGGGGCCGGTGGTGGCGGGCGACGCAGCCCCGGCGACGCAGCCCGCCCACGCGCCCTCTGTGTGGTTCCAGCGGAGCTCCTGGATCCCTGCGGCTACATCGACCCCGAGGCCCCGGTCGTGCCGCTGGGCGCCAACTTCACGGCCGTCTGTGTGCTCAAGGAGAAGTGCATGGATTACTTCCACGTCAACGCCGACGACATCTTCTGGAAGACGAACCACGTGACCGTGCCCCGCGAGCAGTACACGGTCATCAACAGCACGGCGGCGAGCGTCACCTTCACCGACGTCCCCCTGATGAACACCCAGCTCACCTGCAACATCCGCACGTTCGGGCAGATCGACCAGAACGTGTATGGGATCCGGGTCCTCTCCGGCCGTGAGTCCCCGAGCCCTTGGGGCGTGGCTGTGGCGGCGGGCTGCGTGGCCGGTGTTGTGGGTCCGTCTCAGGAGGGCCAGTGCCTTTCGGACACACTTGTCTTTAAAAACAAGCATAGACGTGGGACTGCAGTTTCATGACGAATGGGCAGAAAACCCTAAAACCAAAGCTATGTGTTTTCCCGAAAGCCAGAGACCTGTCCGTCTCAGAGGCCCTCCTCCCAGGAGAGAGCGGCTGAAGGGAAAGCTCTGGGTTGATTCGGTCACTGCGGTGAGGTAGTGCCTCAGCGCTGGGAGAGGAGGGAGAGCCAGAGAGTCTCGGTCAGAGCGGACGCGCTGGGCGGGCCCGGCTAAGGTCAGGTCTGCCTCGCCCCCGGCCTGGGGCCTGCCCTGGGCTCTGCTCCAGCCCAGATGGGGCAGCGGGGAGGGAACCGCACGGATCGCCGTTGTCCCACCCGGTTCCCTCTGACCGATAGGCAGGCGCCGCTCCTCCGAGGACGCGCAGTGGGGAACGCAGCCGCCGCCGCTGCTCGGGTGTAAGGAGAGCAGGTTCTGTGGGAAGACGGAGGGGAGGCCCTCGTCACAGGCGGCTGCCGCGGGAGGCGTCTCACCCCTAGAAAGAAGGCTGCGTGTAGACGGGAATGACGTTAACGCGGCACCCGTGTCTCGTGTGTCCGCACCTGTGGGGGGCACCTCCTCCTCCGTCCTCGGGCAGGAGGTGAGGGTGTGGCTTGGTGGACGTCAGGCTTTTGAAGCTGCTCCTTTGCCTCCCAGTGCCTCCGGAGAAACCCACGAACCTGAGCTGCATGGTGAACGAAGGGAAGAGGATGACCTGTCAGTGGGACCCGGGCCGGGGAACGCACCTGGAGACGGACTTCACCTTAAAGTCCGAATGGCAAGTCACGACGCCGCTGTGCGGTGTGCTGCGTGGCCCCGTGGGAGCAGTGACTGCAGGTTTCAGAGCGTGTTGTTAACCTGCAGGGTTGGGACGGCTGAAACACGGGAGTGCGGAGAATTGTATGATGAGTCCCGTGTGCCATGGACTCGCTTCAGGGAGGGGCAGCTCCTGGCTCATATGTTGTGTGTACACCCCCTCCCCCGCTCCCCAAGCTGGTCTGAGGTCGGATCCTCTTGTCCGTGACTGTTCTAGTCACTTTTTAAAAGATAAGGACACTTAAGGGTTTACCTTTTTATTTTAAAAACACGTACACGCCCAATGTGAACGTGGGAGTGAGCGGGAAAGTCACCCAGACTTCCTGTGGTGGTGGAGGTCCGAGAGGGTCCCCTGGGCCTGACCGGAGGTGCGGGCACTTGTGGGCGACAGGAATCCTGTCCCGCCCCCTCCCCGTGCCCCTGCGCGTGCAGGAGCCCGCGGCAGGCAGGCCCTGTGGAGAAGGGTTGGGTTGAGGGGAGCACGCTGGATGGGTGCACCTGGGGTAGACGTGTGAGAACAGTTCTGGTTCAGGTACAATCACACGTGTTTTAAAGGAAGCCGGTTAGGGTGTTGTGGCCAGCACGGCTGGTTGGGTGGGCCTGCGGAGGCGATGAAGGACGAAAGGAGACGGACGGGAATACAGCTGGGTCCCGGTGGGCTGCTTCTCCAATGGAGAGCCACCGCGCCCGAAAGCTGAGTGTTTATGGTCGGGGCGCACAGAGCAGCACGAGGACGTGGGCACCGTTAGCATGTTCCGGGGTTTCACTCGTGGCAGCACTTGCACCCCCACCGCCATCAGCTCCCCAGGAAGGGCCTGGGGGGCTGTGAGGCTGAGCTCCATTAACGAAGAGGGCTCTACCCCCCACCCCCACCCGCTGGGACTTGTCTGTGGCCGTGGCCCTTCCCCAGGGCCGTTCCCTGTGGTGTTCCAGCGGCCAGTGTATGTCAGATGCTGGAGTCACCCGGGACTCAGGAAACCCTCTCTCACTCCTGTCCCCGTCCCTTTAACCCCGGTTCTCGGTCGCTGTCCTCAGGGCCACGGAGAAGTTTCCCGACTGTAAGACGAAGCGCGGCAGCCCCACCGCGTGCACCTTGGCGGACCAGCCCGTGTACTTCGTCAACATGGAGGTGTGGGTGGAGGCGCGCAACGCCCTGGGCGAGGCCACGTCCGAGCACATCAACTTCGACCCCGTGGACAGAGGTGGGCCGCGCCGCTCTCTCGTGACCAAGGAGTTTAGGTTTCACTCATGTGGAGTCAGTGCTTTTCCAGTTCGTTTTGTCATGAAAGTGCCGTCACCCGGCGCGCACACGGCCGGGCTCACGGGCCTGGGACCCCGGGTGTCGTCCAGCTTCCAGCTTCTCAGGGTGACGGTCACAGTGGGTGCGGCCGGGCGTGTTCTTTTAAAAGTTGTGCGAGTTACGGTATTTACTACCATTCTGCGGTCTCTGAGCCTGAAAAGATAGGACAGATGTGACGGGACAAGGAAGGGGGTTTAGAAGCTGTTCCTTCCGGGTAGCGATCGGGACGTCGGGGCGTGCGTGCCCTGCGAGGGGGGAGGGTGTGGGCTGGCACAGGAAGCTGGGGCCTGAGGCCCGTTTCCTTCCCCAGTGAAGCCCGACCCCCCCGGGAACCTGTCCGTCAGCAGCTCGGAGGAGCTGTCCAGCATCCTGAAGCTGACCTGGGTCAACCCCCCCATCAACAAGTTCATCGGCCTCAAGTACGACATCCAGTACCGGGCCCGGGACGCCGCGGCCTGGAGCCAGGTACCAACGCCCCCACCCCCCGGCGGTCAGTCCCTCAACCCTCCCTCCGCGGTGTCGCCTGTCACGTGAGCTCATCGCCGGTTCTGGGCACGCTCACCCAACAGGCGGCCTTTGCCGACCTGACAGGAAAACAGGTGCAATTCTGGTTTATTTGCGCCAGACCACGCGCTGGCTGCTTCTGTCTTTCTGAGTTTGACGGCCAGAGGAAGGGTTAACCGGATGTCTCTGTGCTGACGCCAGCGGCTTATTCTCCCCGAGATCGCTAACTGGCGAGGCTGTTCGTTACGTTAGCCTGTGGCGTCCCGTCCTAACGCCGGTGTTGTCGGTGCTCTGCCTCAGGTTCCTCTAGAAGACACGGCGTCCACCCGCTACTCCTTCACGGTGCAGGACCTGCGGCCCTTCACGGAGTATGTGTTCCGGGTGCGCTGCATGAAGGAGGACGGCCAGGGCTTCTGGAGCGACTGGAGCGAGGAGGCACGGGGGACCACGTACGAGGACCGTGAGTGGCCTGCGCCGCCCGCTGTCCCGGCCGAGTGGCCGCAGGACACACACTCTATCCGGATGCTTCACTCTCGGACGCTGAGCCCTGACTGCAGTGTGCGGGTTGGTGGCCTGAGTCAGCCCGGCCTGGTGCCTGCGCCTCGGAGGCAGCGGCTGTGGGCGGAGGGATTAGGGGTGTGGAGGTGTCCCCAACACTGACCTCCGGAGCGCCCGAGTCAGGAGCGGAGCTGAGGACCGAGCCTTGGGTGCTCTCTGCGGGAACCAGGTCTGGCCCAGGCATCGTCCGAGGGCGTCACGCTCCTTGCTGCATCTTCTGTTTGGGCTCGGCACTGCTTAGCCTGGATGCAGATCCTCCTGAAGTGCTGCCGACAGCCTTGTCTTCCACTTGCATTCCTGAAAGCGTGTTTAAATCCGGCAGACTGCGGGTTTTAACCCTGCTTACCAGCACTGACCTGTT
Organism: Lasiurus borealis; assembly: GCA_004026805.1. Taxonomy (NCBI): domain Eukaryota; kingdom Metazoa; phylum Chordata; class Mammalia; order Chiroptera; family Vespertilionidae; genus Lasiurus; species Lasiurus borealis. The sequence goes on along the minus strand of PVJN01044013.1, from coordinate 8,861 downwards.
TCCTAAGGCGCTTTTTCGCTTGGTGGTGGTGGTCTCGGCCATCCCGGGAACTCCCCTCTGTTACTTCTTATGCCCTGCACCCCCAGGTCAGGGATGCACTAGCCAGACTCCCTGTGTTCTAACGTGTCTCACAGCCTCACGTGTGTGATGGGGCCATAAGTGCGTGTTTAGACGGGACTTCCATGGGGCTCCGGGGCTGTCTTTAGCAGTGAGCCGGGGACAGCCAGGGCGGTCTGTGGCCTCAGGTTCTGAGAGGACAGGTGGCTCTGTGTAGTGAACTCCTCGGGTCCTCCTCCCCTCAACCCCCGGCTCCCAGCTGCACGGGCCGTGACAGGCCGTGTGGGGGAGGGGTTGGTGGAGGGGGGGCGTGAAGAACACGGGGCGTGACCTCGGGCTCTGTTTCGGTGACGGTGAGCGTTCATCACATGCATGTCATTCCTCTAGGACCGTCCAAGGCACCGAGCTTCTGGTACAGGGTGCAGCCGCCGCCCGCCCCCGGCGCCCGGGCCGTGCAGCTCCTGTGGAAGGTGAGCGGCGGCCGTGTCTGTTCTCGGCCCCGATCAGCGCAGCGCAAGGGTGTGCCTTCCCTTTTCATCCGTCTCCACGTCAGCAGCGCGTCGAGTTGCGTTTGCTGGAGACGGGAGCTCAGGCTGCAGGGAAAGCCTCCTCAGGCCTCTGTGTGGCGGGGCGAGCCTGGGAGGACAGGGACCGAGCCTCGTGGACTCTCCCGGGTGCCCAGGAACCACGAGGAGAGGTCTGTGTGTTCAGCGTGCATGGCAGTAACAGGAAGTAAAGTTGCTGTGTGCTCCATAGACGTACGTGAGCGGGTCACAGCACAAAAAGGCAGAGGAAATCCTGGGACGTGCGTTAAACTGGCCCACACCCTCCCACCTCGCCTCGGCCCATGGCGGGTGCTCCTGCCCTGCGGTGAACACGATGCGGAGGCCAGGAGCACTGAGGTGGAGCCTGCTGGCCGGGCAGCACACGGGAGTCTGCTCTGGTCTGGCTTCAGGGAACACGCTCCAACATGGAGTATCTGTTACAGGCCCTGCAAGGGACATACTCTAACATGGAATGTCTGTTATAGACCGTTCAGGGAACATGCTCTAACATGGAGTATCTGTTACAGACCCTGCAGGGGACATGCTCTAACATGGAGTGTCTGTTACAGACCCTGCAGGGGACATGCTCTAACATGGAGTATCTGTTACAGACCCTGCAGGGAACATGCTCTAACATGGAGTGTCTGTTACAGACGCTGCCGCCGTTTGAAGCCAACGGGAAGATCTTGGATTACGAAGTGATCCTCACGAGGTGGAGGTCACGTTCGCAGAACTACACGGTCAGGGACACGAAGCTGACGGTGAACCTCACCAGCGACCGCTACACCGCCACCCTGACGGCCAGGAACCTGGTGGGCACCTCGGACGCCGCCGTGCTCACCATCCCGGCCTGCGACTTTCCCGGTGGGTGTCTGAGGGCCCGGCTCCTGTGGGGGTGCGGGGGGGAGGGGTGCTGTGAGGACAGGTGCACCCTGACCCCCTCGCAGCGGCGATGCTCGCGCCCGTGGCCGCCTGTTCGCTCAGGCCGCCCTCGTCCCATCACGCTGCTGTGAGGCTCTGGGGACCCATGTGCACGCCACTTACGTGCATCGTTGTCGCTAGTTTTCCCAGAAGAAACACGGTGCTTGGCCTCCCCGGAACATGCGGAGGGCGTGGGGACAGCAGCGTTTAATACAGTGGATGCATGTAAATCTCAGGGAGGGCTTTTGTCCGTGGAGACGCTCGTTAATGTGTGCGCTACAAAAACGACAGCGAGGGAGACGGCACGTTAGGGCAGTGAACGGGAAATACCGTATTTTAAGTTTTAAACGTTCGCTTATCAATGCCTGTCCATATTGTGTTGGAAGCCACTCGCCCCGTGAAGGACCTGAAAGCGTTCCCCAAGGACCACCGGCTGTGGGTGGAGTGGAGCGCGCCCCGCGAGCCCGTGAGCAAGTACATCCTGGAGTGGTGCGCGCTCTCGGACCGGGCGCCCTGCGTGCCCGACTGGCAGCAGGAGGACGGCGGCGTGCACCGCGCCCCCCTCACAGGTACGCTGCCCTCCGCCGGCTCCTGCCCCCGCTCACGGGCAGGGAGGGCGACCTTTGACCCTTGTAGGCAGGTACCTCTGAGCGTGAAAGTCAGGGCTCCTTCCGCAGCGGCCGGTCCACCGGGAGCTCAGGGTCTCGAAGGACGACGGAGCCAGGCGTCCTCGTCGCAGGAGCCCCCACCCCACCCCCGCGCTCACCCGCTTCTCCTTCCAGGGCGCCTGGCGGAGAGCACCTGCTACCTCATCACCGTCACCCCCGTGTACGGCGACGGGCCGGGGGCCGCCGAGGCCGTGAGGGCGTACCTGAAGCAAGCCCGTAAGTGCCCGTCCGTCCCCCGTCTGTGCCCCGTCCGTCCCCCTGTCTGTGCCCCGCGGGCTCAGTGCCAACGGCCTTCCCCCTCCAGCGCCCTCCAAGGGCCCCACCGTGCGGACCAAGAAGGTGGGGAAGAACGAGGCCGTGCTGGAGTGGGACCAGCTGCCCGTGGACGTGCAGAACGGCTTCATCAGGAACTACACCATCTTCTACAGGACCAGCGCCGGCAACGAGACCGGTAACGGCAGCCTGCCGAGACCCGTCCTCCTGGGCCCCGTGCCCCCATTAGTCCCTCCTCCTCCTCCTGCCCCTCCCCCGGCGGTCCCTCCGGAGCCACGGGCCGCTTCGGTCCGTGACGTCAGGGAGGTGGTGGAGGACATCCCTCCGTCCGTCCGACCCTCCATCCAACCCTCCGCCGTGGGAGGTCGGCCGGAGCCCAGGCCCCAGCAGCTGACGGGCGCGTTTCTTCCAGCCGTGAACGTGGACTCCTCCCACACGGAGTACACGCTGTCCTCGCTGACCAGCGACACGCTCTACATGGTGCGCATGGCGGCCTACACGGACGAGGGCGGCAAGGACGGCCCCGAGTTCACCTTCACCACCCCCAAGTTCGGTGAGAAGGGGCGCGGCCTCTCCAGGTCTGTCCCAGGACGGGTCTGCTGGGGCTGTCCCGGCGCCTCTGGGTTCGGAGGGCCGTCACGCTTTAAACAAGGGAACCCTTCTCCTGGCCATTGTCGGTGGTTTATTCATCGTTTCTGACTGGTTTCACCTGGACCCCCAAGCCCCCAAACCGGTGCCTGCCTCGGTGGGTCCGTCCGTCTGTGCTCCCCCTGCTTTTACGGCCAGTGCCGGGCTGTCTGGCGGAGGCACACCCCTCCTGGCGGGGCGCAGTGGGTACGGACGCCCACAGCCGCCGGGCCTCGCCGGGCCGGACGGCCTGCCTGGGCGCTCGGTCTGACGCGGGTCTGTGCGCCCGGCCCCGCTGAGCCGGCTCCTCTCTCTCCGTTGCAGCCCAGGGGGAGATCGAGGCCATCGTGGTGCCCGTCTGCCTGGCGTTCCTGCTGCTCACGCTGCTGGGCGTGCTGCTCTGCTTCAACAAGCGGGACCTGTGAGTACCGCCTCCGCACGCCTCGCACGCGTGTGGGCCGGCCCGCACGACGTGTCGCTGCCGCAGCACCTCGGCCCCGAACGCCCGCGTGGGTTGTGGCCCAGCCGGCGCGGCTCTGCTCTGGGCCCCGGGTGACCGAGCGGCTAGGGAGGAGTCGCCGGGTCGGGGGCCGGTGCCCGGGGAGCTGTATCAGGAGCGTCAGCCCGTCTCCCGGCTCGGGGCGTGGCCGCTGTTCCGTGGGTGTGGGGTGGGCGGGGACAGTCCCCCCCTTAAACGCCTGGTGGAACTCACCAGGCAGCCTGAGGCCGTCTCTTGTGGGAAACAGACGGGCGAGCCAGTGCTTCCCGTCGGTTCGGGGTGTTTCCGAGTCCCCCACGTGCTGGCCCGGGGCCGGGAGTGCACTTTCTACCCACAGTTCCGGGTTGCGCCCGGGCGCCCGGGGGTCCAGTGGCTCTGACCTGGGCTGCGCACAGTAGGTCTGCGCGGACGGGACAGCCTGCCTCCGCGTTTTTGGCGTTGTCCCTCTTCCTGTGGAAAGTCACTGTTTCCCGTTAGCTGTGCTGCCTCCGGGCCCACGGAGACACCAGCCCGAGTCGGAAGCTGAGCCGTTTGGCTCGTGGTGGGAGGGCTTAGCTCCAGCACGCGTGGCCCGGGGGCAGTTGCGTGGTTTTGGTCGGGCTGGGTCTGAGTTTCCCTGTGGAATGTCGGCGACGCCCTCTCGTCTTGTTGGCGGCCTTTCGCTACGACAAGGACGGTCCCTCTGCCCTGCACATGCGGCTCAGCAGGCGCAGGCCGGGCTGGACGGGCTGTGGGGGGCCGTGGGTCGGGGCGCTGTGGGGGGTCTGTGGTCAGGGCCTCACCGGTGCCCCCCTCCAGGATTAAGAAGCACATCTGGCCCAACGTGCCGGACCCGTCCAAGAGCCACATCGCCCAGTGGTCGCCCCACACGCCTCCCCAGGTAAGCGGCTCCGACGCTCAGACGCCGGCAAAGGGGGCACGTTGGGGTCAGCCAGAGGCTCACCATCGCCCCCCCCCTCCCCCCCTCCCCCAGCATAACTTCAGCTCCAAGGACCAGGTGTTCTCGGACGGCGCGCTCACCGACCTGAGCGTGGTGGAGATCGAGGCGAGCGACACGAAGCCGCTCCCCGAGGAGCTCAAGGGCCTGGACCTGTTCCGGAAGGAGAAGCTGAGCACGGGCGGCCACAGCAGCGGCATCGGCGGCTCCTCGTGCCTGTCCTCGCGGCAGAGCCTGTCCAGCGGCGACGAGGCCGAGGCGGCGTCCGCGCAGAGCGCCGTGCAGTACTCGACGGTGGTGCACAGCGGCTACCGCCACCAGGTGCCCTCCGTGCAGGTCTTCACGCGCTCCGAGTCCACGCAGCCCCTGCTCGACTGCGAGGAGCGGCCGGACGAGCTGCCGCCGCCGGGGGAGGGCGCCGCCCCGCCGCCCCGCCAGCCGTACTTCCAGCAGAGCTGCCGCCCGCCCGCGGCACGGCCCCCGCCCGAGGACCCCGCCGGGCCCGCGCAGCCGCCGGCGTTCCCGGAGGTCCTGGCGGCGGACGCCTTTGGGCCCGGGGCCCAGGGGCCGGGCGAGCGGGGGGAGGTGGGCGGGCTGGAGGCCACGCTGGACCTTGACGAGGGGCCGCCCAAGAGCTACCTCCCGCAGACGGTGCGGCCCGGCGGCTACGTGCCCCAGTGAGGCCCCCTGCCCGCCGGACACGTCTCGGGGCCGCAGCCACGGAGGTGGCCACGCACTGAGGTGGACACGCACGTCCTGTGCTCATTCCAGACGTGGATCCACTCACACTACACGCCGCCTCCCCGTGGGCTGCCCGGCCTCGGGGTGCAGGGACCCTTTGCCAGGGCGCTGGAGGCGGTGACGCCCCGCTGGCTGGGCTGAGGGGTGAGGGTCGGCGGCCCCGGAGCAGGTCTGGGGTTCGACTTGCAGTTAAAAACAGGATCCTGGACCTCCAGCACCAGCCGCCCGCCCGCTCCCAGGACGTTGCTGTCGCTGCTCACAGCCCCTGCAGCGTCTCGGACTTGGCCGGGCAGAGGGACGGGGCCAGGCTCTCCACGCCGCTCGCCACTGAGGGCGCAGGCCGTGCCCCCGGCTTCAGACGTCTCCCGCTGAGGCTCCTCTCCGGGGCGTGGGACACACAAAGCGCCGTGGCCTGCTCCCCGCCAGCCCACGGGCTCAGCGTGGCAGAGACGGGACCGCAGCCTCTCCCGGCCCGTGCTCGGGCTGACGCCCCGCCACCACCCAGCCAGGCCGCGGCAGAGGTGGTGCACGAGGAGAAGCTGCCCTCCCGCTGTTTTCTGTCCTTGAAAGTGGCAGAAACCAGGCCAACCCACAGTGCAGTCCTCGGAGCCTGAAGAGCTAAGAGGAGGGGTGAGCGTCCCGGCTGACAGGGCGCTCCCCCAGGACTGTCCCCATTGGCTGTCCACCACGGCCTTGTCCCCGCCCCGGCCTCGGGGAGCCCCGGTGCGTTTGTCTTTTGGGAAGTGGCCCGTCCATCCGTCCCCTCGGGAAACGAGGCCTGTGCTGTGGATGTTTTGGCTGTGCCGCCTCGGCGTGTGGGCGGCAGGCAGCAGGTGCTGGTGTGTCCTCTGCGGGGCGCGCTAGGACCGGGGCCTGGAGGCCAGGATGTTGCACAGGAGGGGGTGCATGGCCCGGCTCGCGATGGCGGGATTCCCCCAGGAAGCACGTGTGTGGTCGGTCACACGGGATGTGCATCCGGGCCCCGAGGACACGTGCACGAGCTTCAGGTGGGAGTGACGTCGTGGAGGCGTGACCAGTGGCCTGTGTCGTGCATGTGACTGTTGTGCAGCGGAGGAACCGTCTCGGGTCCGTGTCACATTTGGCCTGTGTCCGGGTGTCCCCGCAGACGGATCCCAGCGGGAGCCTCGGCACAGGAAGAGCGGCGTGTTTCAGGCGCCATGTGCACAGCAGCTGCCGCTCACCAGCCCAGGCCTCTGACGGAGCACGGGCGCTGGACGTGCTGCCTGCGAGTCCGCTCCGCTCAGGAGCCCCGCCCCGTTGATGCAGTTCTGCGCGCCCGGTGGGAAACCCCTGCAAACCCCTGCGGTCTGGGCAGCCACGTCCTCCCTGATGCCGGAGCCGGCACGCGGGGCGCTCTGTCGGTCCCGTCTGCTCGCTGCAGGTCCCCGAGCCCCGGGAAGGAGACGGCACCAGGAGTCGCCCAGTGGCCGCCGAGATTTGGGATGAACGCAAACGTGCCCTTGTTTAAGATGCTGCTGACCGCTAGCCGCCTCTCGGTGAGCTGTAGCTTTTCCGGGATAATGAGCAGTGTCTGGGGTGCGGTAATGGGAGACGCGATGAGACAGGTGGGTCTGTATCCACTGTCTTCTCCCGTCGGGTCTGAGGACAAATTCTTAGACCAGCACCTCTGTCTCAGTGGACGCTGAAACGGCTAAAGTGCCCGAGGGGGAGGTCACTCGTAGGGAGGTGCTGGGCGCTTTCTGTGGGCCGTGGTCAGTCCTGTTGTCCGGCGAGGTCACTTCGGAAAGTTCTTTGCACTTTTCTGTGAATCGAGAGAAGATGGAGCCACTAAACAGCAAGGTGTCCACAAAGCCCGAAGCAGGAGGCCTGGTCCCCAAGACGCTGTGACCCCGCCGACCTGGGCCTGGCCCTCTGGCTGGTCCCCGCAGCCGGCCCGCACCGTGGGCAGGTGCAGGTGGGGGTGTCTGGCCCAACGTGGCATCTTGTGGATTCACACTTTCCACACGCCGCTGATGTGTGCGCTGGCGGGCTTAGGCCATGTGGGTCAGCGGCCACAGGGCGTCCCTTGACCACGGGCCGTGGTGAGGGGGACTTGGTGTGACCCACCAGCACCGGACTTCACGGTGAAGGACCGTGTTGAGGTCAGCGTCGAAGTCCTTCGGTCTGGGCACTGGCCTGTGTGAACAGTGCTGCCGTGGCCCCGCCCAGCACGCCAGCGCCCCCTCCTGCTGGGAGCCGGCGGCCCCTCCTGCTGGGAGCTGGCGGCCCGGCGGTATCGTCCATGTTGTCTGTCCTTCGTAGCGAGGTGCATGTGCTCATCGTAACCAGCTGTCTGTGTTGACAGAACTCTGTGTATCATCTTATGTATCACCTGTAACCTTCAACTTACGCAATAAACCCTGTTCAGACTTCGCGTGTCGTCACCATGTGGCTGGGGTAACGCCGTCCCGGGGCTGGGTCTCCGTGGAGGGGCCGTGCCTGGTTCGATGCCGTTCGGCGCGATGGATGGGACTCGGCAGGTGGCGGGTGGGACTGGCAGTGGCAGGCAGCGTCGGGCTTCCAGACCCCAGGATGTGCTCACCGGACCCTGCAGCCCACCCACCCCCAGGCGCTTTTCTCACCCCATTGACGGACCCAACAGAACAGAGGTGCAGCGCCACCTTGTGGCCGATCTGTGCCCTGCTGCTCCAGAGCTGCCCCTTGGGGAGCCAGCAGCTCAGCAGTCCTACCTGGAGGGATGGGCCGTCCGGTCCGCGTTGCTGGTCCTCACACCAGCTCCACCAGGCGGTGCTGCGTCCACCGGGAGCCTCATCCGGACAAGGCTGCCTCACACACTTCCTGAAGGTCACGTGTGACACCGGCTGGGGCGTGGGCTCCTGCGTGTCGCCCTCGTGTCCGGCTGTGGCTCGCTGGGCTCCCTCTTGTCTACCCCCCTCTTCCTTCCACCACCCCCCCGTGTCCATGACGGACCCTGATTCCAAAGTGCCCTGAGCTCCTGCCGCACCGGCTCCCGGCCCAGGGACGGCGCCCTCGGCTCCCTTAGCTTCTCCCCCTCGGAACCTGCCCTCCACGCCTCCCACACCAGCCAAGGGCCAGAGGCTGCCGGCTGAGCTGTGGCTTGTTGGTTCGTAAACAGAAGGGGGCGAGGGAGGGAAGGAGAGGGGGCTCACCGAGTTGGTAACAGCCGGTCCGGCTTCGGTGCTCGGCTCTGGGAGGCCAGGACCCCTTATCGACAGCATACGGAGAGGGCTCGGCCTCAGTCAAGAACCTGGGTGTTCAAACCCTCTCCCACCCCCCACCCCCCCGGCTGCGGCTCTTCCCGTGTCGGAAACGGCTGAACTGTCTGGTGCTTGGACGCGTCAGTACGCATCACCCCACTTACAGGCTGGCCATCTGTGGCTTATGCCTGGGGCTCACGGCTTAGCGTGGCGAGTGCGATCTGTGAGGGGACCCCCCACAAAGTGGGTGGAAAACCCCCAGTTCACGCCGCCTGCCCTCCATCGGGGCCGGGAAGCCTGACGGCCATGCGGCCACCAGGAGCAAACGCTGGGTGGGCCGCCCCTGGCCTTAGGCCCCGGGCCCACCGAGGGGACGCACCCTCCCACGTGGGG
>PVJN01044012.1:0-17526 GCA_004026805.1 Lasiurus borealis | reverse complement strand
CACTGCCTGGCACCTTCTCCTAGCTCCCTGCAGGTGCATTACCCAACTAATTTCCATGCATCTTCCATTCATCTTCTTCTCAGCACCACACCTGCCTCCCCCTGGCTTTGGATCAGTAGCCTCTTTACATATATTCATCATAGCATTTATCACATTAGGTTGAATTTATATTTTCCAGTGTCTCTCCCCTTCTTAGCTTTTTGAGAATTGAGAGAGTCTGTAACTGCCTCGCTAATAGCAAGCACTCAGATATATTTTTAGGAGAATGAATGAAGAATTTTTTTTTTAATTACTAAAAATAATTAGGTTTTATTATTAAAACAAGCACATGGGGAAAATGTCAGATTGTAGTGTTTTTTTTCTGGGCATATTTCTGATTTAGTCAATTTATTGCTTTTTCATTTGTCATTGGGTTTTTATTTTTTTAAAGGTGGCAGAGTTATAATACTTTATTGGATGAAGTCAAGGTTAATTTATAATATCCTGATTTTTATAGAATTGTGATAGAATAGTATATACTGGCCACTCAGTGTGTGTGTGTGTGTGTGTGTGTGTGTGTGTGTGTGTGTATACAGTACATGAATTTGTGCATGGGTGGGGTCTGGCCAGCCTGGCCAGGAGGAGGGGACATGGGCGGTTGGCCGGCCAGCTTGCCTGCCTGCTGGTCAAACTCCTGGTTGAGGGGATAATTTGCATAATAGCTTTTTATTATATAGGATATACACTGAGTGGCCAGATTATTATTATGCGTTCAGAGATAATAATCTGACCACTCACTGTATATAGGGAATCATTACCTCAAGGCAGAAAGAGAAAAAATATTCTGCTTTAAGACAAGTTATATGTAAAAATAAAGCTTTGTAAAACAAGCTTTATTTACATGGGCATTTATACTTTCAGTTTTGATTTTTTTAACAGATCAAGTTCTTCCATGCAGTATAAGGTCTGTTTTTAAAAAATTAGAATCACATGATGCTTATAGAAGTAAAGCAAAATGAACCCAATGGGAACAAAACCAAGTGTTTCTAGTCCTACTAAAAGAGGGAGATTAGTTTAAATAATTAAATTCAGTAAAACAACTAGCATAAGGATGATAAACAACATATAAAGACACGTCTGGGTGAAGATACTTATAGTCCTTGATATAAGGACTATAATCTTTTTCTGGAAGTGATTGTAGCAAAATTCTTGTAGTTGACAATCTTTGGGAATCTTCTCACTCTGATTAGGTAGTAGCAAGATAAGCTAGTATATGCCGAAACCGGTTTGGCTCAGCGGATAGAGTGTTGGCCTGCAGACTGAAAGGTCCCAGGTTTGATTCCGATCAAGGGCATGTACCTTGGTTGTGGGCACATCCCCAGTGGGGGGCATGCAGGAGGCGGCTGATTGATGTCTCTCTCTCATCAATGTTTCTGACTCCCTCTCCCTTTCTCTCTAAAAATAATCAAAATATATTTAAAAAAAAAGCTAGTATATGTTAATGAGTTAACAAAAAATATATTATAAATTAAGATCCTAGTCACAGAGCTATCTATAATAATAAAGCATAATATGCAAATTGACCAAATAGCCGAATAATGGAATGACCATCTGGATGACCTTCCAGATGAAGCCGGGGCTGTGAGGGCCTACTCTTGCACGGATTTTGTGCATCGGGCCTCCAGTATGGGAAAGCAGAACAGCCTCCTTCCTTCGGTATATGATTTAGTGATATAGCAGCAAACTACACCAGGCAGATGTTTTGTTACCTGCACAAAAGTTATGCTAGACATAGAACTTTTATATTAGAAAAGTTAGAAATTTAAAAAAATGAAGGTATTTTCCTTATTCTTAGTTATACCATTTCTGGTTGGTGAAACTCAAGGGGGGCAAAATGATAGAGAAATGCCAACATTACCATCTCATGCTGAGAGTCACAGGTTTCTTATCAGAGTGTAGTGCTTAAGGGTATTTTTTCAGTTATATCATTAAAGTCAATTACTAAATGATATTTCTCAAAAAATTAATAAATAAAAAATTAAAAAACTATGTTTTCCCAGTCATGGCTAATTGGTGGAATTATAGACATAACCCTCCATGGAACTCGGTCTAGTGGGGAAGGAAGGTCTTGGAACAGATAATTACTAAAGTAATGTACCAGGAAGTAGTACAGTAGGTTTGGGAGAACCGATGTTGGTTGGGAACCAGGGGTTCAGGAGTCAGGATAGGCTCCTTATAGAAATTAAAGGTTAAACTAGAACTTGAATGATGAGCAGGTGTTAGTTGGCCACATGGGACAAGGAGAATAGACCAAGCAAAGGGAATATAATAGCTTTGTGAAGGCTTATGTAAAAGTGAGGCTAGTGTGTTGAGTCTAAGAGAAGACTGGAAAGTTGATGGAGGCCAGATAAGACTGAATAGTATTTCCTCTCCTAATGTAAGTAGTTCAATGCTATTAAATATCTGTATATTAATAAACTGATGATAGCTACTATTTATTACGCTTCGCAGCTGCTAGTTACTTTAGTACTCATTTTTATAACAATCTGTAAAAAAGAAAAAATGGACTTTACATATAAAAAATTGAAGCATGGGTTTAGTAATTTGCCTAAGGTGCTATTATGTAGGCTACAATGTGAAGAATGGACTTGAGAGGAGGAAAGTGGATCTGAGGATATCAGGTTATGTATTAGGCTCTTAACCATACCTGTAATACAGGGGCATGGTGGGTAAGTAGCATTGGGCATGGAGAGCGGTAACAAGTTGGAGACGGCGTTTTAGGCAGTACCAGAGAAGAGCTTGGTGATTCATTCTGAGGGGAGACTCCCAGGATTCTTAGGAGCTGCACTGAAGGGCATGTTGGACATTAAGCTAGGGGACATTGGAAAATAGGATTATGGGCAAGGGCATTGATGTGATTTCCAAGGTTGGGTGTTTTAAGATGAGGGAGACAGAAATGTTTAAATGTTAGTCTATGGATCCAGGTGAGAGATGAGGTAACAAACATTTATTTAATAGAGAATGAGGTTCAGAAGTAAGTGGAATCCAGAATAGGGGTGGAAGGACCAGCCTTTGATAGATGAATTCTTCTGGGTCCTTAAGGCTGAATGAAGACATGCTGGATTGACCCATCACAAAATTTCTTCTATTACTGTTCTTTAAGTCCAGTGGATTAAGAAGGCAAGTTAAATTTAAGTTTTATGTTGAGGCTATTTAAAATTAAACAGAGAATGTGCACAGTTTTTTTTAAAATTAAATCTTTATTATTCAGATTATTATATTTGTTTCTTTTTTCCCCTCCATGCAGCTCCCACTCCTCTACCCTTACCTCTCTCCCATTGACCTCATCCATAGATGTATGATTTTTGTCCAGTCTTTCCCTGTATACCCCTCCCCCTTACCCCTGAGAATTGTCAGTCCACTCCCTTTCTGTGCTCCTGATTCTATTATATACACCAGTTTATTCTGTTGATCAAATTTTTAATTCCCTTAATTTTTAGATTCACTTGTTGATAGATACGAATTTGTTGTTCATAATTTTTTAATCTTTCATTTTTTTCTTCTTCCTCTTCTAAAAGTACCTTTTAGCATTTCATATAATACTGGTTTGGAGTTGATGAACTCCTTTAGCTTTTTCTTATCTGTGAAGCTCTTTATCTGCCCTTCAATTTTGAATGACAGCTTTGCTGGATAGCGTATTCTTGGTTGTAGGTTCTTACTATTCATTATGTTGAATATTTCTTGCCACTCCCGTCTGGCCTGCATCTTTTCTGTTGAGAAATCAGCTGACAGTCGTATGGATGCTCTCTTGAAGGTAATGAAATTTTTTTCTCTTGCTGCTTTTAATAGTCTCTCTTTGTCTTTTGCTTTTGGTATTTTAATTATGATGTGTCTTGGTGTAGTCCTCTTTGGATTCCTTTTATATGGGGTTCCATGTGCTTCCTGGACTTGTAAATCTATTTCTTTTACCAGATGTGGGAAGTTTTCAGTCATTATTTCTTTAAATAGATTTTCAATATCTTGCTCTCTCTCTTTTGGCACCCACACAATTCTAATGTTGATTCGCTTGAAGCTGTCCCAGAGGCTCCTTACATTATCTTCACATTTTTGGATTCTTTTTTCTTCTTGCTCTTCTAGTTGAGTGTTTTCTGGTTCTTTATATTTTAAATTTTTTACTTGATTCTTGCCTTCCCCTAGTCTGCTATTAGGTCTCTGTATAATATTTTTTATTTCAGTCAGTGTATGTTTCATTTCTAGTTGGTCCTTTTCCATTTCTAGTAGGTTCTTTTTTATCTCCTCTTGAGTCTCGCTAACTTTATCCAACTTTTCTAGGATATTCTTGAAAAACCTTATAACTGTGGTTTTGAACTCTATATCCAGTTGTTTGTTTTCCTCCATTTCTTTCGTTTGTGATCCCTTCCCTTGTCTCGGCATTTTCACTATGCCGGGAGAACTTCTGTGTTGGATTCAGCTTTATGATACCAGACTTGTAAAACTGCAAAAGCCTCTCTGTTGAACTTGGGATGGGTGGAGTCTCAGGGCTTAAGGGACCGCCTTGCCTTCCAGTCGGCCCTGCCCTCCATGGCCCCTGAGTCTCATGTGACTGGGTAATCGCTGGAGTGGTCCCTGTGTGTGCGTGCGCTCTGTCTCACAGTGCCTATAGATGGCTGCCCCTCTGGCTCCCCTGTGCTCCGGGACCACATGAGTCTGGGTCCCTAAGGTTTTGCCTGAAACTGGGGTTTAGTGGAGTTAGAAGTGACTTAGTTGGGAGGGTCTGTCTCCCGCCCCCTCGTGAAAGCCAGCGGCACAATCAGCAGTTAGTCCTCTGCACGCAGTGCCGTGCACGCCACTAGACTTCTGATCTTTTGCAACTCCCCTAAATTTCCATATGCTTCTCCCTTTTCATAGTCCTAACTCCCTCCTATGAGTTTTGGCTGGACCTGGGGTTTAGTATAGTAGGATAAGGGGTTCAATGCCATTAAGGGTCTCGGGAGAGTCTCTGTCTCCCTCCCGCCAGAGAAAGCCAGCCAGGTACTCCGGCACCCACTCTCTCCGCATGCATGTCTCCGTATCTCAGCTTTTTTGCAGCTCCTCTGCGTTTCTGTGAGCCCCTCTCTTTCCTTCTAGTTGTAGAATTTCTACTCCACCAGCTTTCCTGTGGTTATGGATGAGGTCCGTTCTGTCTTTTAGTTGTAGTTTTGAAATTGTTGTGCGAGGCAGCAGTGTAGGTGTTTAACTATGCCGCCATCTTGGATTTTCTTTGGCACAGTCTTAATAAGTTATCCACTCACATTTTTTATATTAGCATGGATGAGTGCCAGGGCTGACTGGCAGACCCTGAGCGACGATGACCAGATTGCCTCTGACACGTTTCTGTGAAAGAGAGGGCTAAGGGACTGTTTTACTTTAAAGTAAAAAGCAGTCCTTTTTGCTTGCCTTCTTAGGCTTTTATTCTTACAACAGCTTGAGCTAAAATTAATCTCTAGATACCATCAGCAGGGTAACTATCCTTGAGAAAGTATATGCTTCTACAAGGTCGGGTCTTTAAAGACCAAACAGAGATTCTAGCAAAACACCTGGCGGATTGGACTTGTTTGGAAAAGTCAAGGTAGGGGCTGTCGCTTTTGGCAAGGTCCCCTCAGGGTCCCCGACCCTTTGGAGAATCCTTACAGACATTCCCACCAAGTCCCATGCTTCCCCACAGATGAGTTTATTTTCATGAGTGATTGTCAGACTCCTAGATTACACTATACTTTCTCTGATCTTTCATGCAATCCTTGGCATCTAATTCAGTGGGTCTTAACTAAATAGCTTTGGGCATGGTACCACCTATTTGATGACCGATATTCTTTTTTAAAAAAATATATTTTTATTGATTTTTTTACAGAGAGGAAAGGAGAGGGATAGAGAGTTAGAAACATCAATCAGCTGCCTCCTGAACAACCCCACTGGGGGTGTGCTCACAACCAAGGTATATGCCCTTGACCGGAATTGAACCCGGGACCTTTCAGTCCGCAGACCGACACTATCCACTGAGCCAAACTGGTTTCAGCTGATGACTGATATTTTTTATTAACCTTGAAATTCTGTTTTAGCTCCAAATACTTTGAAAACATGTATATCCCAGAATGTTTGGATTCTCCAGATATCAAGAATATAGACCTGGATCACCGTAGTTGGGTAGTTCTTTTGGTTAGAACATTGTTGTGATATGCCATGGCTGTGGGTTTGATTCTCCAACACAGCACATACAAGAATCAACCAATGACTGCATAAATAAATGGAACAACAAATCCATGTTTCTCTCCAAAATCAATCAAAATTTTAAAAAAGATTATAGACCATGATCAAAGGAAAAGGATACCAAAAGACAAGAATATAGTTCAAAACTTTCTGAATGCACTGTGAGCAGAAAGCTTAAATGTAAGCAATTGAATAATTAAAATGATTATAAAAATTTTAGAACTAAAAGCTATTTAAGCATAAATGTTTTAGAATGAAGAAGACTTTGATAGTTGTAATAAGCTTGCATTTCTATTGGGTATCTATTATAAATTACAGCTTCTACACTTACATAAACATGGAATTATGTTGTTCTCTAGTTCTTGTTTAATGGATGTCACACATTTCCTGTATATTTTTAAATTCTCCAAATTAAAATTATTAATCCAAACGTCTAGAAGAAAAGCACTATTTTACACAACTTTGTAAATATGACTGTTACTTTTATTTACCTGTTTCAAAGGCATGCCTAGGATGTTTTATAAGTGTTTACGTTTATGTCTAACATACCTATTAGTGCTTACTGTAGAGGAATAGTATTGACTATTTAATTTCAGTTGTCTACATTTTCAAAAGAATGAAGACACATCACTGGCCATAAAATAGAAATAGCAGCCATTCAAAATAGTTGAACATTTAGTGTACCGTTTACAGAGGCAATCTCATTATTAAACTAAATATAGCCAGTTTATGTGCGTATGCAGATGCAGGGATCTATCGTGTATATTACAATTTGTAACTTTAAAATACACAAATGTAATGGATACTTGGTTTATTTTCAATAGAGTCTATAAAACAGATTCTGTACCTGTGTGCTCTCTAAGGAGTCATTTTGATTTCCACTGAAGATTTGAAAGTTGTTTTTTTATGAAACTATCCTTCCCCTATATACTCCTTTTCTGGCAAATGAACCACGGAAGAAAAAGTATTAAAGGAGAGTGATTCTATACCCTTTACATTTCAGATTCACATTTGTGGTTTCTTTTTTAACATATATTTTTATTGATTTCAGAGAGAAAGAGATAGGGAGAGAGATAGAAACATCAATGATGAGAGAGAATCATTGATTGGCTGCCTCCTACATGTCCCACACTGGGAATTGAGCCCACAAATTGGGCATGTGCCCTTGACTGGACTCGAACCTGGGACCCTTCTTCAGTCCTAGGCCAACGGTCTATCCACTGAGCGGAACCAGCTAGGGCCAGAACCCTTCTTTAAATTAAATGAACAACGGTGAGAAATCTACAAAGAGTAGCCTGTGCCTGCAGTGTTTGAGGGGTTGGCGTGGAGTGCCTAGATAGAGGGCTTGGTAATTGCCACCCTGTTCTAGGTTGCCACAGCCCTCAGAGGCTATGGAAGAATTATCTAGATGTTCTTTGGGCAAAACCATGGTCTGGAGCTGAATTTGGCTCAGGTTTCCCTCCCCCCCCCCCCTTATCTTTACCTGAGGATATTTTTCCATTGATTTTTTTTTTTTTTTTAGAGAGTGCAAGGAAGGGGGAGAGACAGAGAGAAACATTGATGTGAGAGAGACACATTGACTGTTTGCCTGCAACTGAGGTACATGCCCTTGACCAGCATCAAACCTGGGATCCTTCAGTCCTGAGCCAAACTGGCTAGGGCTGGCTCAGATTTTAAAACAAATTGGGACAGAAGGTATTTGTGTTATATATTTGTTAAATCTCAAAGGAAAAGAATGGTAGACATTAGGAAACCATGAACTCCTAAATCACTAACGGGGCAATGCTTCTTCAATCATTGCAGATGCTCTAATGCAAGGTGGCTTGGTCAGTCTAAAAATCCTCACTAGCACTAAACGTAAGGCACAATTACATTTTATTAAATGGAGTTTTAAAAATAATGATTTGAGTAAATATAAACAATTCCTTAAATTTTCAAAATTTTAAATCTTATCTCTCAAAAATATTTAAAAAAATTTTCCTTGACTGAGATCAAACCCAGGACCCTCCAGTCTGCAGGTGGACACTCTATCCACTGCCAGCTAGGGCTCTTTCAATAACCTTAAGCTTCCTTATACTGGTAGTTCTGATTTTTTAAAAATGCACAAATAGGAAAAGTAAAACTCAGATTGTTTACTTGCTTTAGTTAGAGAAATAATATGCTAAGGGAAAGGCAGTTTTACTAGGAACAAAATCTTTTAAGCTTTACCGTCTTCCTTTAGCAGGATAGAGATAGATGGCATTCCCAGGTTTCACTAACCCTATAATGCCCGTGGCTAAAGGTGTAAAATGTGTATGTTCTGGCTGCTACTCAGGTCACAGACTGTTTTACCTTATCCCGGTGAGTATTTGGAAGGTATCTGTACTAAATAAGGATGGGTCCATGAAGTTGCCTTTGTCAGAGGAAAGTAGCAACTTGGTCTGTGTGGAATAGGAGTGTTTGCATTCTGTCCTAGTGTGGACTCAGCCATGGCCATCACTTCAGGGATCAGAGACGGGTGGTGATGAAATGACCCAGCCAGCTTTCAGCTTGGATTATTTGGAGTTAAAAAGCCCTGACAGCCTGGCCAGTGTTACTCAGTGATTAAGTGTGGATCTCTGAATCAGGAGGTTATGGTTCGATTCATGGTCAGGCCACATGCCCAGGTTGCAAGCTCAATCCTCAGGAGGGGCATGCGGGAGACAGCTGATCAATGGTACTCTTCTCATCATTATGTTTCTATCTCTCCTCCTCTCCCTTTCTCTCTGAAGTCAATAAAGATATATTTTTAAAAACAAAGCCATGCATAAACAGCGATGACGTCAAAGTACTAGTGCCATTAGTAAATCTTTTTCCTTTAAGTTTGTTTACCTGGACATGCTTTTTATTTGTAACCTGAGCAGAGCAATAACAGAAATTGGTACCAGGAGTGAGATAGGATTACTATTTTACGGCCTTTATTTCATTATCAGTATCTTCATGAACATAGGGAAGTCCCATTAGAGGCACATTCTTTTATGACTCCAAACACTGTATGCTGGGGGAGGGAGGAGGAGAGAGAACTTAAGGCTGCCTACCATTTCTCTTGAGTATTTCCCCCGACTAGGTGTTAAAAGGGAGACGTTTATTCTTTAACTGATCCTAGATTCTTTGTGCCGTGTAGTATGAGCTTCTCACTGTGCGGAGTGTGATTCTAGTGTTTAAAGATAAGTACTTTTAAAAATATATATATATACAAGATGGCCTCAAATGCAAGCCAACTACTTCATCTGGTGCTCACCCAAAGAATGAGCCATCTGTTTGAACACTCAGGAAAAATTGGCTGCGTTGGGCGTATTGAGAGTCTGCTTCCAACATGGTCTGTAAATGTTGTATACTGTATTTTAAAGGTGACTTAGATTTCCAAGCATAATTTTGACTCCATGAGGTTTTTTTTTTTCTTGTGTATATATCTCTGTATGAAATGCAACTCCACTGAAATAAGTGCTGTATCCTTCCAATTTTCTTTTGTTACCAGACAACATAGATGTCTGCAACAGTTCTTTATCTCCCGAGGTGTATGGAGATACTTTTTAAAAATCTTTTCTTTAAAGGAAGTAAAATAATGATCTGAATATAAAGCAAGGTTTTGAGCAGATATTTAAAAAGTTTACATATAGTCCTAACGGGTTTGGCTCAGCAGACAGAGCATCGACCTGTGGACTCAAGGGTCCCAGGTTTGATTCTGGTCAAGGGCATGTATCTTGGTTGCGGCCACATCGCCACTGGGGGGCAGGTGTGCAGGAGGCAGCTGGTTGATGTTTCTCTCTCTCATCAATGTTTCTAGCTCTCTATCCCTCTCCCTTCCTCTCTGTAAAAAATCAAAAAGATATATATATTTTTAAAGTTTACATATAGTTATAGATGACCCATACAAAGTCAAGGCTATTACAATTTTTTGCCCAATTGTATATTTAGTGAAAGAGGTGCAGAGAGAAATACTTAGGCAGATATTCACCCAGTGATTTACCCAGACATGTGCCATCTCTGGACTGAGGGAGAGGCAAGATCTGTTGCCCTAAAGCAGTGAAAAGGAAGCAGCACAACCAAGACCTCGGGCGATCATTGGCAGCTGCCCCAGTTGTGTCTACCTTAGTCTCCTTTTCTTTCTTTTTTTTTTTTTTGGCACTTTCGTAACTACTAGTATTTGACAATCAGCAGTCAGTCCTCATCCACAGTAACTGTTCGTAGATTTTTGAAAGTGGTGACAGGCACATAGGTGACCAACACACAGAGCTTGTTTGGGAAATCTTCATCCTCCTTATGTCTTCTGGACCGCCACACCTGGGTACGTATGGGACATTCCTTATTCCTTTGACCCAGACAGCTTTGCTGAGCCTCGTGTCAATGCACGCATCTGGAGTTCCCATCTCCTTCCTGGCAGATTTCCGGATCTCTGAGTGCGTGGGGGGCACCCTTATTGAAGCCCACTCATGGATGCCCTTGTGAATGCTGATATAGTTTTCTCTGGTCACTACCTCACTGATGGCAGACTAGCCTCTCTTCTCACTACCCTTTTTTTCTGGGAGCCATTATGCAGGGCCCGAATTGAAAAAGCTACCTCAGTGTCCTGGAGTTGGGAATCACCTGGGATTTTTAGGTCCTGTCCATTTCTGTAGATGAAGCTCTTAGCCTATAAAATCTTCCTGGGTTTCAGATTAGCTGCTCTCTTTCTGACTGATGTATCAGGTTGGCCTCTCTACCCAAATTTCTACAGTTTTATTGCATTGTTTGGAGCTGTGCTTTAAGGTGTGGCACTTCCTGTACTGTGGGCTGACCACGGAGGAGTGTCTGGGGACCTTCCATTAATCCTCCCGATGGTCAGCACTCCTGTCTTTCTGGCCTAGCCAGGTAGTCCTGTGGCAAGCATTGCATTCCTGATTCTCGACTCCTGTGCCTGTAATTCCGTCTTGCTAACTAATTTTTAGTGTGGCTTGTAGATGATGCTCATGGAACAAGTGAAATGTGACAGGCTCACAATCCATAAAGAAACCCAAGTAAACGCAACTAACTATTCTCTAGCCCAGTGGTCAGCAAACGGCGGCTTGAAAGCCACATGGAGCTCTTTGGCCCCTTAAATGTGGCTCTTCCACAAAATACCACAGTATGGATGAGTCTATTTTGAAGAAGTGGCGTTAGAAGAAGTTTAAGTTAAAAAAATTTGGCTCTCAAAAGAAATTTCAATCATTGTACTATTGATATTTGGCTCTGTCAACTAATGAGTTTGCCGACCACTGCTCTAGATGGTTAAGTCTACTTGGAACTTAATGCTGGCTTGCTCCCAGGGTCCTAAAGCACTTGCTAGGAAACTCGGTTCTCCTCTGTTTTGTCTGTCAGTATGGGGGTAATTTCCACCATTCACCAAGGCTCAAATATTGTATCAAAAGTATTTCCAAAGTGTTTACTTTTTCAGCATAAATCTTGGAGGCAACAGCCACTCAATATGAAACATTTATAACAATGGAGTTGAAAAGAATGGTAATAATTCAGTTCTGCTTTGTCACCCGATTGCTATAATAGCCATCACCTTAGCCCTTTCTAGGCAGCCTTTTTGGTTTTCAGACAGCTCTAATTATTAGAAAGCATTCTTTTTTATTTATTTAAATAAATCTTTATTGTTCAGATTATTACATTTGTTCCTCTTTTTTCCCTCCATAGCTTCCCTCTTCCTGCCTCCCACCTCTCTCTCTGCCCTTAGCTCCACTGCACTGTCTTCATCCATAGGTGTATGATTTTTGTCCAGTCTCTGCCTGAACCCCCCTTATCTCTTTCCCCCTGAGAATTGTCAGTCCACTCCCTTTCTATGCCCCTGATTCTATCATATTCACCAGTTTATTCTGTTCATCAGATTTTTTATTCACTTGATTTTTAGATTCACTTGTTGATAGATATGTATTTGTTATTCATACTTTTTTATCTTCGCTTTTTTTTTCTTCCTCTTCTTGAAGAGTACCTTTCAGCATTTCATATAATACTGGTTTGGTGTTGATGAACTCCTTTTTCTTTTTCTCTTTTTTTAAAATATTTTATTGATTTTTTACAGAGAGGAAGGGAGAGGGATAGAAAGTCAGAAACATTGATGAGAGAGAGACATTGATCAGCCGCCTTCTGCACGCCCCCTATTGGAGTTGTGCCCGCAAGCAAGGTACATGCCCCCGACAGGAATCAAATATGGGACCTTTTAGTCCGAAGGCCGATGCTCTAATCACGGAGCCAAACTGGTCTTGGCCCCTTAGCTTTTTCTTATCTGTTAAACTCTTTATCTGCCCTTCAATTCTGAATGATAGCTTTGCTGGGTAGAGTAATTTTGGTTGTAGGTTCTTGCTATTCATCACTTTCAATATTTCTTGCCACTTGTACTGGCCTGCGTAGTATCTGTTGAAAAATCAGCTGACAATCGTATGGGTGCTCTCTTGTAGTTAATTAACTGTTTTTCTCTTGCTGCTTTTAATATTATCTCTTTGTTCTTTGCTCTTGGCATTTTAATTATGATGTGTCTTGGTGTGGTCCTCTTTGGATTCCTTTTATTTGGGGTTCCGTGCACTTCTTGGACTTGTAAGTCTATTTCTTTCACTAGGTCAGGGAAGTTTTTGGTCATTATTTCTTCAAATAGGTTTTCAATATCTTGCTCTCTCTTTTTCTGGCACCCCTATAATTCTGATGTTGAAGTTGTCCCAGAGGCTTCTTACACTGTCTTCCAATTTTTGGATTATTTTTTGCTTTTTGCTTTTCCAGTGGAGTGTTTTCTGCTTCTTTGTATTTCAAATCTTTGACTTGATTTTTGCTTTCCTCTAGTCTGCTGTTAGGTCTCTGTATAATATTTTTTATTTCAGTCAGTGTATGTTTAATTTCTAGTTGGTCCTTTTTCATCTCTAATTGGTTCTTTTTCATCTCCTCTTGGGTCTTGCTAAATTTATCCATCTTTTCTAGGAAATTCTTGAAAAATTTTATAACCGTAGTTTTGAACTCTATATCCAGTCATTTGTTTTCCTTCGTTTCTTTCATTTGTGATCTGTTCCTTTGTCTCCGCATTTTCGCTGCTTCCTTGAGTTGATAGATTAGCTTTGTGTGCTAGGTGTCCTATATGGCCCAGTAGTTCCACCTCTCCAGTTACCTGAGGTGAACTCTCTTGGTGCATCCCTTTGTTGACTGTGTGTACAGCCTTGTTGTAGTTAAGTCTTGATAGTTGTTGGTATCACTGGGGGGAATTGACCCCAAGCCAATTGGTTGTGAGGATCAGCTGTGTCCATGCTGGGAGAATTTCTGTGTTGGAGTCAGCCTTATGATACAAGACTTACAAAAGCACAAAAGCCTCTGTGTTCAGCTTGGATGGGGCAGAGTCTCAGGGCTGAGCAGACAGCCTTGGCTTTCCATCTGCCCTGCCCTACACAGCCCCTGGGTCTTAGTTTCCCTCGGTAATCACTGCAGCCCTCTCTGCGTGCACTGTGTGCGCTCCAGACCTCTGCTTTATCAGCTCCCCTAAGTTTCCGTGCACTCTGGGACCTCTACAAGTCTGGGTCCCCAGAGTCTCACCCCAAACTGGGGTTCAGTTCAATTGCAAGTGGATTTCATTGTAATTGGGAGTTCTGTCTCCCTCACGCTAGAGAAAGCCAGTGATATAATCAGCAGTCAGCCTTCTGTGTATGCCCTCGCGTGCCTCCAGACCTCTGCCTTTTCGTGGCTCCCATAAGTTTCCGTCCACTCTCCCTTCTCACGACAGACCAGACTCCCCCCGTATGAATCTCACTTTGAGCTGGGGTTCAGTGTAATAGGATCTGGGGTTCAGTGCAGTCAGGAATTTCCGTCTCTCTCCCACTAGAGGAAACCAGCCAGGTACTCCGTGCCCATCCTCTCCACACTTGTGTCTCTGTACTTCAGCTTTTTGCAGCTCCTCTGAGTGTCTGTGAGCCCAGCCCCCCTCTTTCCTTTTAGTTGTAGAATTTCCACTCCTTTCCTGTGGTTCTGGATGATGTCTGTTCTGTCTTTTAGCTGTAGTTTTGAAATTGTTGTGTGAGGCAGCAGTTTAGGTGTTCACCTATGCCACCATCTTGGTTTCTCCAGAAAGCATTCTTGTTGCTTTGGCTTCTGCTTTCTTGTTGGTGCTAACTCAGTTCTCTCAGGACAAGGTCCAACAAGCAGGCTGCTCTAACTAAGCATCCTGTCTATTCCCACCCACTCATCTTCTCTCCAGGTGAATTTTAAAGGGCCATCATATAAGGAAATGTCTATGGGGTGATATACTTTCATTGTTTTTCTGCAAGAAATTAGTTTCTATTTTTGGAAGCTTCTTATTAGGATCCTAAAATGGTCAATAGCTCCTAGCACCACAAATTTAAGAATATAAACTTTTCCTAAAAGTTTTTACTTTCAATTGCATTTGATGATGCTTGTGAAATACAAAAAAACAATTTCTTCAAAGAAAGGGAGTGTAAATTTGTGGGAAGTTAAGGAAATTCTTAATTTCTGAAATAAATCCTTGTAAGAGTTGTATTATTAGAACATAAAAAAGTCCAGGCGAGTTTACTGTTGTAACAATGGTTTGTTTTAAACAATTCAAGCTGTGTAAAGCATCTCTCAGTGTTACGAGGTGATCTCTTAGCTATGGGGAAATGCGAGTCTTGTTTATGGGATTCTGAAGAACAAATATAGGGTCTCATAAAGAATCCCCTAATACATCCTTTGAAGTCCTTCTCAAGGGGGAAAACTATATTTTCTCATATTTACTGGGGACATAAGGAGGGGAATAGGAAGCAGATCCCCCACCCCCCAGTTTCTTCTTCAGTTCTCCAATACATACATTATGCCTAATAAGAATTTCTATTTTTCCTCCTGTGTCTCTTTCTGGAGAGACACAGGATTGTGTCTATTGCTGACCTTAAAATGTGGATACTGCACAGGATGTCTGTAACTCCAGAAATGGTATAGGAAGTGAGGATGAGTTAGTCATTGCACTTGGCAGTGGGTTTGGCAGCCATATATTAAACAGATCCCCGCATTTCACAGTAGCATTCGCCTACTAGGACCACATTCAGCATCTGAGCAGGGATGAGGATACTTGGGATTCTGACACCAATTCTGATGTGTTTTCCAACACCACCAAGCAATTCTCTGACACCAGCTGGCTGTCCTACAATTCAACTCAATTCCAGTACCATCTGGAGCTAGCATCAGGCTCCACAGGTCAAGGATTCAGTCCCCAAAGACTGCCCCCCCCCCGCCTGTCTTCAGATGCCAATGCAAGCCAGGATGTCACTTGTGCTTCTGACTAGCCAGCGTCAGCCCAGAGGTTTTGAGGACCACTTTATTGGATTTGACTAATTTGGTAGAGCTTCTCACAGAACTCAGAGAAACATTTTCCTTACTAGCTTGCCCGTTTACTGTACAAGGATATGTAACTCAGGAAGAGTCAGAGGGAAGAAATGCTTAGGACAACAGGGGGGAAGGGTGCAGAGGTTCCAACCTTTGCCAGGACCCCCATTTTCTCAGCACCTCCACTCATTCACCAATCTGGGAACTCTCTGAACCCCGTCCTTTTGGGATTTTAAGGAGGTTTCGTTACCGAGGCATGACTGGTTCACTCATTGGTTGTTGGAGATGGATTCAACCACCAGTCCCTCTCACAGAGTTGCAACTCTCCAATCCTATGATTGGCCCCTTCAGCAACTACCCCACCACTCTAGGTGTTTTCCAAAAATCACCTCATTAACTTAACAAAAGACACCTTTATGCTCTCTTTATTAGGAAACTCCAAGGATTTAAATAGATGGTGCCTTTTATAAATCACACTATCACAATACTCATTCCCCTTTCTCTGCCCCAAACCTTCCCAATCTTTTGGAGGGAGACAGCCTGAAGATATCACACTCCTACTTCACTTAGGAGAAACCAGGCTGCCCACCGTACTTTTGGTGGGTGTTCTGATCCCAATTGCAGTCATGTCACCAGGTGAGTGTCCTCACCAGGGGGTCATTCTTTGGAGATGACTGGTGTTCACAGATGTTGGGGAAGGGTGCTAGGACAGAGCCCAGGTTACGGAGGTGTGGTGGTGTCCATCTTTCTCCTAACCCCCTCTTGTCTAAGACCATAAATTAATTCTTGCTATGTATTTTGAAGTCATTTCCCAGAGGTATATGGGTTTGGAGGGACAGGGCCTGGAGTTAGGCTGAAATGCCATATATATTATTTTTTAGGTAGAGCATTTTAATTGTCTTTTCTAAATGTTAGTATTTGGTGGTGGAGATAATGCTAACAGTGTGCATGAAAAGCTAGTATTTTTTTTTTTTTGTCAGTGACCATTGCTTTAATATAGGATTTTATAACATCTTTTATGTAATTATTGCCTAAGCAGTGGCAAAAGTATTTTGTTTCTCCATCAAGGTAACAAAAGGTAGAAGACCTTAAACTTAAAAATAAGCCTAGCCCAAACCGGTTTGACTCAGTGGATAGAGCGTCGGCCTGCGGACTGAGGGGTCCCAGGTTCGATTCCAGTCAAGGGCATATACCTTGGTTGTGGCACATCCCCAGTAGGGGGCATACAGGAGTCAGCAGATCGATGTTTCTGACTCTCTATCCCTCTCTTTTCCTCTCTGTAAAAAAATCAATAAAATGTATTTTAAAAAATAAGCCAAATTCTTAGTAAGAGGTTTAATGTTGTAAGTAGAATGTCATATACATTAAGTTATATTTTGTTTTGTCAAATAAATGGCTTTTAGGAATTATTACGTCTTTTCCTATCCTGTGTAATTTTGAGGTCTAGATTGCCTGCTCCCTAGCTTTGACTATGTTACCTAAATAATCCACAAGATGGCAGCAGAGAAATGTTCATTTAAATTTATCATCCACAGAGAGGTTGTTAAAAGCACACTTGAACAAAAAATAGTATCATCTTTGTAATTTGGCCCTTTATAAGTATCGCGTGGTCAGCGAGAGCTTTCAAATGATTTCTCAGGTCTTTTATGAGAGATGTAATGAGGACTTTATTGTCTTTATTCATCTTCAAGTTGTTTTCCTTGCTGACCACATTTTGTAATGAGAGCCAGGACTGACTGATGTGATGTGCAGGCCAGTCTATGTGTTTCTGTCACAGTTAGCATTCTTGTAAGCAATCTTAGCAAATCTGGGAACAATCCACTTTGGAATCGTACTGAGTGTATTTGTATGGCGATTGACCATCACTAGGAACAAGCAAGAAAGTGAAAGTATGCTCAGGTGTGGAGGTCTGAGATTCTCTGGGCAAGTGACGAAGAGGGGAGGGACAGTGGGAGGGAGTGATGGTGGGGGGAGTGA
>PVJN01044011.1:0-17454 GCA_004026805.1 Lasiurus borealis | reverse complement strand
TACTATGCTTTTAAGTGCTTGTGCTGTCAGGAGTCAGTACAATTTTCAGCCTAGGGAACCTGTATGCGACATGGGAAAGGGCCCCTTCCCCTCTGGCAGACACAGTGCCTCATCCTCCCAGCGGAATGAATGCCTTTGTTCCGCACCAGCTGGACAGGCACCCCTGACAGTCCCGTGGCCAGAGAATGCCCCAACGTGGTAAACAGAGGCTCTCAGACTCTGCTCAGAGACCCTCAAGCAAAACCTAGAGAAAAGGCTGTTCAAGAGGCAGAAGAACCAGTTCCCCGTGTCTATCTGAGGGAGCAAAGGGGACAAGGGGCCAGGGAGATCCTCGAAGAGCACACCAACGGGCGCGGTCAGAATGGCTGGACCCAGTAAAGGGGGAGACTTCAGCTGTCTTCCTGTGGGCAGTGTGTTTAAGGTTGTATGTGACGCAGTTGTGTGTATGGGAAGAGAAGTCGATGAGAATTTAGGGCAGCCAAGAGGTAGACTGTAAGAGACACCCTGCTATCCCCCTCCAGTATCCTCCTCCTCCCGGTCACAGCACCTCCATTTCCCTGGTTGCAGCACCACCACGTGATTCAGGACCGACCTACTCTCACCCACCCCAGCTCTAGGAAAGAACCAACAAATTCCTTTCTTTCTTTCTCAAGCATTTTCAAGTTGGTTTTCTGTCCCATGTGACTGAAAAAATGCACAGCAACACAAAGATATTCTCCAGCTTCAGAAGAGAGGAAAAGGAAGGAAGGAATGCCTTCCAAAGGAGATAGCCACAAACCCATACTCTGATTTCGAGCAGGGCCCTGCACACCCCTGGGCCTCAGTTCCTTCGATGGTGAAGCAAATAGGTGGGCATCATGCTCTCCATTGTGCTTTCCAGCTGTGACACTGGTGCTAGGGCATTTGTATTTCGGATCACAGCTGCAGTGGCCACTCGGGGCAGGGCAAAGCGACTTCCCAGGGGCCCTGTGGCCAAGTTGCAAGATAAGTGCTCCCAGGGCAGTGCTGGTGAAGAGGGGCCCCCATTCTGCTGAGGCTCAGTGGGGGGTCTGGAGCTTGAGGTGTCTGGCAGGAGGGGAGCAGGAGGTTCTGATGGGGTCCTCTGAGTTGTGCTTTCATGACTGACTGCCCAGAGCCTACTGCTTGTTATCTTCGAAGCTGCAGAACTTTCGCTTTAAAGTAACCAGTAGTGCTTGTCACCAGAAGGGCCCAGAAGGTCTTTGGAGGAAGATCCACCTCAAGACAGAAGTACTCCAGGGGGGTCTCTGGGGAACGTCAAGTTGTAGCCCAAATCCCAGAACAGATCTGGAAGAGAGGAACTAAGCTGGAGTGGCCACAGAGAAAAAGGGGACATAGGGAAAAGGAGGTTTGCTTCCCACTTCGCATGAGAGAGAGAATGGGGAGGGTCGTTCCTGGACTTGGGGGGGCAGAATGGGCTGCCCCTGGGATGGGGGAGCAGGCCGAGCAAGAGTCAAAGGAAGCTAGTGCTGTAGGAAGGGTGTGCCTCACAAAAGGACAGGAACCAACTCGACGCCAGTGTGCAGGAAAAGGGTTTTATTTTCTCCACTGCCTTCCCCTTCTGTGTTCCCAAGTACAATTTTGAGAAAATGTTACCCTGTGGTCTCAGCTATGCTTTAGGGAGTTGTGGGAGGTGAGCTGAGAGGCAGGAGAGTGGATAGAGAGCCACAGACTTTAGCAAAGCTGGTTAGGGGAGAGCAGGAGGCCAATTCCAGACCTCAGGGTGACGGGGGAAAGGGGGAAGCCAAAAAAGCCAAAAAATGGATTTGCAAACATGTCCTCGCTCCCAAGGATTGTCCCAAGTACTCAGGGAAGGAGAACCTCCAAAAGTTACTCTTCAGGACACCACCCTCTCCCCAGAAGACAATTATTTACGCGCGCACACACACACACACGCACATACATGCATTCACACACACACACACACACACACACACACACACACATGCACGCATTCACATGCACACACACTCGGTTGTGCTGTGACCTCACTAGTCTGGGGAGCACTGACAGGCCCATTGGGGGGATTCTCTCTCAGCTCGCACTAAATGTCTGCCTGGGCCTCCTTAGGTTTCCACAAAAGATTTTTTTGAAAAAATAAAGAAGCTTTTTTAAATTAAAAAATGTGTGGTAAAGTCATTTTCTCCCTGGCTTTGTCTGGGGCTGTCAGAGGGGAGACAGAAGAGGCTGGGTGCCCCTCGCCGGCCTCCTGGAGCCGGGCCACGGGCCCAGGGCCCCAGCCTCCCAGCCCTCACACAGGCCGCTTTCACATTCCAAACCGCCGCCCGGTTTGTTTTTGTAAGAAGGCAATAACCGCAGCACATTCACTGTGGCTCTTTATGGCTTTCCATATGTATAATCGCTCTTTCTCTCTTCAGTTTTTCCAATGTTTTTTTCCTTTAAATAAATGCTCATAAATTTTACTGGTGAAAAGGATGAAAAAACATACCTAAAAGGAGCAGTTTGTTGGGAGGGGAAAGAAAAACACGAAGCTGGATGTAGAGAAAGTGCGCTCTTGTTTAGCATTATATACCTAAGGAATAAATTTTTTTTGAAAGTTCAGGTTTTATGAAAAAGAGATTATTCTGCAATATCTCTACAACTTGTGTGTCTAAGTCTTGAGCTTCTATTTGATAAACTTCACCGCCAGCCCTTGCCTCCCTGGGCTTGCTGAGGCCCGGTCCCGGGAGGCAGCCCCTCCCTGGGTCCAGGTGGGACCTGAGTCAGCTGGATGATCCAGAGGCCCCCATTTCTACAACGACAAAACGAGGACTCTGGACTAGAAGCATTTAAGGGACCCTTTCATCTCAGTGCCTTGTAATTCAGTCAGTCACTTGATAAACAAGAGCAAAGAAACTGATTTGGAGGCCCCTTCAGAGCAGCTGCAGCCGACTCTGCCGGTTGCCCTCCCCATATCCCTTTCCTCCTGACCAGCAGAACCCCAAGTTTCATTTGGGGAACAAGGTGCCCAGCTCTAAAGTGATTCCCAGCCTCCTTTGCACTTGGGTGTGGCCACCCCACTCAGTCCCAGCCAATAAGATGTGAGTTTAAATCCATAGCTGGCTCACATTGTTGCCTCTCGCCTCTCCTGCCTGGAATTCAGTTACATGATGAAGGTCGTCTAGGGGTCAGAACGGCAGCAGAATGGCAAAACAGATCAGGGCATAGGCGTCCGGGTCCCCAGTGCATGAAGGTGGCACTGAACTAGAGGGAACTGCCCACTTCGGATGTCTTCTTGTTCTGTGATAGAGAGAAACCCCTCATCTGGTTAACCCACTGTGAAGTGGCTTCCTGTCACGTAATGCTAACGCTAGTCCTAATTTGTACTAGGATGAGGAGGAGCAACAATCCTCCAACAAATATCTAGTACCTACCATGTGCCTGTTGGAACTGAGTGAGGATGAATAGCCCAGACATGGTCCCTACTCTCCTAGAGTTTCGAATCAGTGGTGGAGACAAACAATAACAAATAGACAATGGCATCCATTAATTGCCATCATTGCTATAGAGGAAATAAACAAGGCCTTGGAAAAGTAGAATAATAGATCTACTTCCAGTGGGTGGGCCTAGAAGGACTAGTGAGGAAATGATATTGAAGGGGGAAATCCAAGAAGTGGCTGTTTGAAGAAAGAGTGAAAAGAATGAATATTCCAGACAGGAAGGAACAGCCCATGCGAAGGCCTCTGGCTGGGAAGGAGTGGAAGAGGAAGCCCATGAACTTGGAGCTGGTGAGCGAGGTAGGAAACAAGATGGGGTGAGCAGGGCCCGCCATGCGGCACCTGGGGCAGATTGCATTTTAAGTCATTGAAGGATTTTAAGGAGAAAGTTGCATCCTAACAAGGTACCCACCCGAAAAGCAGTTCCAGCCCCAACTTTTGTGGGCTGTTGGCGGCACAGAGATCATGCCAACATGGCTGTGAGAAAAGTTCCCAGCCCGTTGTCCAAAGGGACTTTGGGCATCTGACTCAGGCTCACCTGAAGGCCATTCCCAGGCTTGGCACTCAGGAGCTGCGTGCCTTTTTGCCACTATCCTCTCTGAGCTCCCTCAGCTGAAAATAAGGACGGTAATTGTCCTACCTCTTAGAGCTGTGGGGAGGCAATGTGTTGAATCCTGTCATGCATTTGGAACCATGCCTGGCACATAGAAAGTGCTAGAAACAGGTTTATTATTTTCATTGTCACTGGGAAATCCACCATGGTCCAGAGACTCCTGCCTCTAGGGCAGTGCTTCTCCAACTCAGCATCACCGGGGTTCCAGTCCCACACATTCTGGTTCCATAGGTCTGGGGTGGCCCAACAATTTGCATTTCCCACAAGCTTCTGGGTGCTGCTGCCTGTGGTCTGCAGACCACACTGCTGTCGTCCAGGGCCATGCAGCCCTTTGGGAATATTTTGGAAGAGGATGACCAGCCTCACCCTGTTGCAGCCACCTTCAGCCCTAACGCACCATGCAGGGGGTGGGAGACCAAAGCCCCAGCTCCCCTAGATGACACAAGCATGTTCCCTCTGAAAGGCAGGAGAGCAGGGATCCGCTGGTAAGGGACCACGGACCTCCTGGGGCAAATGGTAAAAATGCCAAATTGAGGGAGGAGTCCATCCCAAAGATCCTGTTTCAGCCTGGGGGTGGAGCACAAAAACATTCATGCTAAATGACTCCCCATGAATTCTGCTGCAGGTATGGCCAAATAGTGGTTTTGTGACAGGGATTTTGTTTTTAGAAAAACCCAGGTTCAAATGTCCTTCAGCAACTTTCCATCCGTGTGGCCTTGAATGGTTTTTAAAACCTCTCCAAATGGTGCTTTCCTTACCTGAAAAATGAGCTTATTAATACCAATAATATCCTCCCTGTGAGAATGAAATACAAATATTTATGCAGAGGGCATAAAAGTTATAGTCACAGACTCCAGTGTGCACAGGTATAACTCGCTTTATTTATCTGCAGTTTATATTCACTTAGCCCATGGCCTCGTATTTCCACTAAGAGCAGGAAATGGCAGCTTTGACATTCTAGATCGCTCACACAACTTCCAGCTTGAAAAAATTCCTCCATCTCTTTGGGGAAACTGCAGCCCGAATGGGGATTCCCTCCTCTATTGCTGGCTCATCCCCTGGAGATGATCTGTGTTCTTCAGGGGTTCAGTACCCTGACTTCCTCAGGCCTCCACATGGCACCTCTGGACCTAGCACCGGCATCTCACCGGGTCTTTGCCTCTACCTAGGCCTCCTTACCTGGACCCTTCTCGTTTATTTGCCCAGAGCTCTCAACCACTGCGCCACTGAGGGGTACCCAGCCAAATCGCTGGCTCTAATCATCTGCCCAAACCCCTTGCTCAACGATTATTTACCTGCTGCTCACATGCCGTACTAGAATGGGCTTAACCTAGAGCAGTGTTTCTCAACCTTCCTAAGGCCAAGACCCTTGAATACAGTTCCTCATGTGGTGGTGACCCCCAACCATGAAATTTTGCTACTGTTATGCATCGTGATGTAAATATCTGCATTTTCCGATGGTCTTAGGCAACCCCTGTGAAAGGGTCATTCAACCCCCAAAGGGGCCGCGACCCACAGGTTGAGAACCGCTGACCTAGAGTTTTAATCACCACTGATCTCCTCCTTCCATTAACTGGTCCAACCTCTGTTCTTTGACAGGTTGAATGAAAAGGGGGACTTGTCCTGTTTTCACCCCACTTTCTTCCTTGTCTGTGATTTATAGTAAAACCCTGTGTTCTGCATCCTCCAGGGGCCAACCCAAGGATACCACAATCCTTTCCTTTTTCAACAACAACAACTTTTATGAATAAAAGTCTTGCTTTCTGCTTCAGATTTACCCGAATCCATCCAGCTCTCCAGTTGACCTCTTGCTTCTTGGGGGTACCTGCCCTTACCTGAGGGCAGGGCACATAGACCCATTACTCTGCTCCCCAGTGGTGGGAGTAGTCAAAAGGTATAAGGAAACCTGAGGATGGGGGAGAGAAAGGGGTAGTATTTTGTATATACTCCTTTCTCTCCCTTAATAAAGTGCTTACTTAGCACATGGCCTGGCCTGAAGTAATTACTAAGTGTATGACCACCAGGATGACATGGGGAAGGGGAGGAGGAAGGATTTCTTCTCCCTGAATGTGCAGTGCTTGCTTGCTGGCTCTGATAGGCTCTGACTCTGTGTTTCCAAGACTAGGGAAGCCTATGAGGGCCCCAGGAGGAGCACGTCACAACCAGTGACTTGCTCATTTCATTTAAGGGGTGAGTGGGATCTTCTGAGTGGGGTCTCTGAAATGTGCCCCTGCCCCTAACCAGCATGGGAGTGAAGCAGGAAGAGAAGAAGGCTGCCTCTCTGTGCCCACCTCTCCCCCAAGATGCTGGAAATGCCAACACTGGAGATCTACTCTTAGACAAAACATTGTCCCCTCCAGGGTCATCTTAAGATGTACATACCACTAAGAGGACAATGTGTGTGCTAGTAGCTCCCAGGGGGGAGTTATCTGGTCTGGGCTCTGAGAACATTGCAAGAGGAGAAAAGGCAAGACCTCATCCTCCTGAATACCTGGGAAGAAAAGAGGCTTTTCGGGCTGTCACTGTCCCCTCCTCAATGTTGAGTCCAACGGGGTGGTGGCCAGTGCAAGAGGCCACCAAGCCTGTTAAACTTGATTTATTTTCTAAGGGGTCATGGCAGGGTTTTCAGGAAGGGGTGCCTAATTTGGGGTTCAGGAGGAGCCCCAGGCCTTGGGAAGGAGGATGACCTCTCCTGTTCTGCCCTCGATCATGCTGCTAGTAGGGATGCCTCAGGGTGTGCTTCAAGATGGTCCGAATTGCCATCCACGTCTCCTGGGCCGTGGGGATGATCTGGGTGGCTGGTAACAGGAAGCCATAGCGCCCAGTGTCCCGGAGCTCAAAGCTGAAGGAATACTTAATGCCACTGTCATAGGCCCAGTCGACGGTGATCCCACTGGCCACATCTGGGTACAAAAGGACAAGCAAATTCCCCTGAATGGAAGAATAGGGTGAGGCCACAAGGAAGTGAGCCTGGAGGCCAAATCCCAACCCACCTCAGACCCACCAAGCCTCCCAACCCAGGCCTTAACTTGGGCTACACCCTGCTTACTCAGCCCATTCTCTGCCCGTCAAACCTTAAGGCTACAAGGCATGGGATCTTTGGCCTCCAGGAATGCTGGAGGGCAAAGGTACCATGACAATGACAATGTGTGCAGTAAAAAATGTGTGGAAGTGAAAAACTCTAGATGGAGGAAGCGTCCTGGATCCCTAGCTCTGGCCCAGCTAGACGTATGGCACTGCCATGACCAACCAGGCCCAGCAGACAGCCAAGAGCCTACACCTCCTGCCCCAGGTGGATGTGGTGTCTGGATAAGCAGCCAAGGGAAGGAAGGCTCACTCACAGAGGGTGGTGCTGATGCTGCCGTAAATATACTTGATCCCGTGGACCTTGTACAGGGCCTGCACTGCTCTCTTGGCAATATTGTACTGCAGGATGACATCCAGAGGGTGAGAGGCTGGGGCTCTCCACACCCCACACCTCACACCCTTACCAGCTGCTGAGAAGAAGGGAGGTAGGAGTCCTGGAAGTTGCATGTGTAGATAGCTCTCGTGAAAAGGGAACACAGAACCTCCAACTTTGGACTTGATCACACATAAGACTGAGCTCCCTCCTTCTCCCTACCATGAGGTCAGTTGGTCCAGACCCTTGTTTCAAAGTGAGGGCCTGAGCCCTCTGGGAGTCTGCCAGATGCCTCCCCCAAGCCCTAAGTGGCCAATCTCACCAACTCTTCCTGGTTTGAAACAGGCTCCAGCGAGTAGCCGTAAGGGTACATGAGCATCTGAGAGTAGCTGTGGATGGAAATCAGAGTCTTGATGTTCCCGTGGGCAGTGATGAAGTTCACAATGGCAGACACCTCTGGCTCCGAGTGTGGGTAGGGCCCATGATACGTCTCTGAGCATGGGTTGTCATTAGAACCATTTCCTAAAAGTCAAAAAAAAAAACAAAAAACACCCAAAGGGTTCAGACTCCCCAGATTGGGAAAGACACTTAGTGCTCACAAAATATCCATCTATTCCTCTATATTTCCCAGCCTCCTTTGCAGTT
This sequence comes from Lasiurus borealis, assembly GCA_004026805.1. Taxonomy (NCBI): domain Eukaryota; kingdom Metazoa; phylum Chordata; class Mammalia; order Chiroptera; family Vespertilionidae; genus Lasiurus; species Lasiurus borealis. Next base: position 9,341 of record PVJN01044011.1, on the reverse strand, counting down.
TGGTTGAGACCATGTGACTACTCCTGATCATGACAATGTGTGCAATAATGATGTGTCACTTCTAGTTCGAGGCTGTTAAGAGCAGGCATGACTTCTTCACACTCTCTTCTGATTGTGTGCAGTTGGAAGCAAAAAAACTCCATCACCATCGGAAGAGACCTGCCAAAGAGAGTCACTGCCCACATTGGACTTTGTGTACTTGAAAAACAAACTTTTATTGTGTTGAGCCACTGAGATTTGGAAGGGCAATTGTTACTGCTACATACACTGCGACTCAGCAATTCCTATGAGGAGATCCCTGGGCTTGTCCTTTGGTAAGTCCTGATGGTGGTTCCATTAAAGAGGTGGGCCTCCTCAGCAGTCGCCTCCAGAGGAAACTCTAGGTCTCCAACCTCAGCTTCCCCTGTGAGCAATGACCCCTTTAAGCTGACCCTTCATTGCCAATTCTTCCATTGCCATGGGGAAGGCTTGGGTCAGTTGAATGCTCAAACTCAGTGTCTGCTCAAGCTGCCACAGATACAGCCCCAGGAGCCGCATGGACTGGGGGCCAGGAAAAGAGAGAATAGATCTACATAGTTACCGGAGGCTGGTTTGGGAACCACAGACACAACAAGTCTTTGAAATTCCTTCTTGGGGACCTGAATTTGGGGAGAGGGCAAAGAGGAGCTGTGCCTCTATTTTGTTCACAAATTTAATTTGTCCCCATCTCTTCCTAGATACTTTGCCTCCCACCTCTTTCCCTCCTATTTTGTTTGCCTCCCTCCCAAAGGTCCATGTTGTGGAGGGCTGGGCTGGGCTGGACTGGTCAAGATTTGTGGGTTAGAAACACATTTGGAAAGAACCATCCCAGTTTCTCCTCTCGTTCATTCCCCCGCTAAAATGATTACACACAAGCCTGGTCCAGAGGCCCAGGGTCGCTCCAATATCTGGAGCCTCCTGAGGGTGCCAGAGCACCCCTTTTTACCCCCAGGGAGGTAGGCTGGCTGGAGAGGCGGAAAGGGGCTGGCTCAAAGACCAATTCAGATGCTGCTCTGGAACTGCAGCAAACCACTTCTCCCCAAGAGTGCAGGTGAGGGCGGTGTGTGTGGGAGGAATGATCTACAGATTACTCATCATGCAGCAGTTAAATTAAGGTAATAATAAAACCATAAACAAAATCTTCCTGCCTGAGTCACCACCCCAGACACACTGTTATTCCTGGCCAGAGGCAATTCTGTCACCGGAAGCGCAGCCCCTCTTGGTCTTCAGATCCTCACCTGGGGTGGGGACCCGCGCTGGAAGGGATGTGCTTGCAGGGAGCAAGGGCGTGAGGAGCAGCCCCACGGCTGCAGTCAGACAGTTAACAGGGGCCCTGATTGTTGTGTCTCCCAGGAGCTTCTGCACCTGCTACACTTGATGAATGACAAATAGCAACAGATGAGCAGAGCGGGGGAGGCTGAAAGCTTTGTCTGCATTTGCAGCCCACGCATGGAAAGCCGTTCCCCTGCCAACGACCAGGTGGTTTTGCCCAAATATGGAGGAACACTTCAGGCCATTAGTTCTGGTTTGAGCTGAGCAGAATAAACTAATCTTCCCCAGACCAAATGGGAATTAGCTGCCTGCCTCTCTCTGCCGCTCACAAAGCCCTCTGAGCCTGCCTGTTTCACAAGTACCTGCTAATGGATTCATTAGCTATTTATTTTTCCTTCTCTAAAAATGTAATTTGTAGCAAGGGGAAATCTCTGGAAAGACATGGTAAATTATTGAAAGCAGTAATCTTTGAGTAGTGGGATTATGGGAGCTTTTTGTCCCCTCAGGCATTTCCCCCCCATATATATATATATAAATTTATATACATATAAATTTATATATATATATTTTTTTTTACATTTTGTGTATATTGATTTTTTTCCTATGGTGAAACAACAAACATTATTTTTTTAAGAAGTAATTTGTCTTAAATTTGTCAGCCAGTTCCAAGGGTCAGCATGGATGACTGCTTGGGGCAGGTGCCTGGCCATTTGGAGATGGAAATGCCCAATTTTATACAGTTGTGTTCCCTTACACAGGCGGTTACACACACAGCCTCAGATTTCAGGAAACCCCCACAATGTGGACTGGGGGGGTTCTCTCTGGATGCTTCAGAGCTGCCCTTACTTTTCAATGAGAGCCGACTCAAAGAAGCCAGATTTTCAAAGTGGTGAACATCCAGATTTAGAATGTTCTATCTCATTGCTTTAGCCACCCATCTGCAAATCTGCTCTTTAACAGCAATGACACTGTCTCCTATAGAGCCAAACCCCATCTCCCCCTCCCTCCAAGCATGGTGCGGGTGCCACATCTGGGGGCCCAGGGCTGTGGCCATGCAACCTCTCCTCGGGACACTGTGCTATCTAGACCCAGCATCCCACTCATTAAAGTGCTGGGTTCCCAGGTCCACATACTCATCTCTGCGCCTCAGTTTCCTCATCCAGTCCCCTTGCCCCTGGCATGGTAAGGGAATAATCAGGAAGGATATCAAGGAATTGGGAGGAAGCTGCCCACCCCTCCCTGGACTCATACAGTCCGGCAGATAAACCCTGCCATCAGCTCAGGGTTACAAAGTAATTGGGTCATAAATAAAAACAGGCTCAAGTGGTATTGATGATAAAGAATTGGCTTATTCTATATTTTAAGTATTGTTGATGATAAGGAATTGGCTTATTTTATATTTGAAGCATTGTTCCGGTCTCCCCACAGGGCAAATTTCAGGTCACAGCTCTCAGGAAATGAGTTTGGAGGAATTTTCTTGTGGTCTGCTCTCTTCAAGGAAGGCTCAAGGCAGTTCAGGGGCATCATAAATTCTGAATTTTAAACAACTAGCAAGATTACCTTGTACCTCCTTAAGCCCTTCTCTTGGTATTTCGGATTTGATCTTTGCAGTGATGCTGTTTCCATGTTTCTCATGAGGGCTTAGCACATGTGTACATTTCCCACACGTGTGCAACCTGTCCCCATATCTCACAGCCAGTCGTAGGCACGCGCTTGCCTGTCCCCGGCCACGACTCATTTGTGTGAGCTAAGTACATTGCCTCCCAAGTTAAGTTAAGTCATAATCTGACTCTGTGGGAGCCCCCAGGTCCGGCAGATCGCCCTACCTCCAAAGCCTGACCTCCAGTTCCTGTTAAGATCCACACCAATGCAGGAGACTCCGGGTTGGTTGGACTTGTTCTTCCGCCACAAGCGGTTCTGAAAAAGCCCAGACAATGACCTCATTACTGAGCCCATTCCCAGGATGGGAGCCCCTGACATCCTGGCCTAGGAAGGAGAGTCTGGTAGGACAGGGAAGACAACGTGAAGAAATCTCTAGGGCAGGAGCAGGGGGCATGGGACTGGACCAAGGCTGCAGGTCAGAATCTTTGCGGGTAAAGCCAGGGAGCTCAGAGGACAAGGGCTGCGCCCTCAGTCCTGAGCAGCCCTCCTTCCTCAGTGAGACTCTGCAAGGAACCCAAGGGGCAGGCAGGCCCCAAGGGAACCTCAGCTCAGCTTCCCAAAGCAGAAGTGATCATTCCTCCACCCACCCACCCCCAGAGCCGCTGACCCCCTCCCTCCCAGGTGCCCTCACCATGCTGTGGGTGAAAGCAAAGCCATCAGGGTTGGAGACGATCTCCAGAAAGATGTCCGTGGTGTTCAATAGGTTTGTCAGGATGCAATCTTTGCCGTACTCACTGACAATCTGCAAGAAAAAAACAAACAAACAGAGTTGGACAGGGTGAGGGACAGAACACCCTACTGGGCTCTCCTCTGAGGTGGAGCAGGACATTTGCACAGCCAGTGGCTGCAGGCAGGGAGGACATCAGGCCATTAGGTGCATCCTTTGAACAGAAGCAAAGGCTTGGATTTTAAGCAAATAAAAGGCAGAGGCTAGATGGGAGCTCTGTGCTGCAAAAGACCAGCTGGCAGCTGTTCCAAAGGGCAGAGAGCACCCTGAGTTTTAAAAAACCAAGTATAATATTTCATCTGGAGGTGCCCTTAAATAGTCAAGCAGCCCCCGCCCCCTGCTCCAGCCCCCATCCTCTGTGCTGACCTGCTTGGCAGTCCAGATGCCGGTGGCATGGGTGATCCACTCCCGGGAGTGAATTCCAGTGTCGATCCAGATGGCCTGGCGCTCAGAACCTCCAGTGCTAAACTGGGGGAAAGCACCGGGACCCACACAAGTTTGAACTGAGACAGCTACACGGCTGTCCCTGGGCTGCCTGGAAGGAGGCCCGGATGCATCCTCACTGCCTGGGGTGGTCCCAGATGCCCAAGATGTGGTGCTAGATGTGCAGGTTCCTGTGCGTGAGCCCATGAAGTGCACATGTGCTTGAATCCTGGCAACACAGTACTGCTCCGGGAGAGCAGAGTGATCCGGCCAGAAGCACAGAATTCCCCCCACCTGTGAGCATCGTAGACACTTCTGGTGCTTCTCCAACGTTAAAGGTATGAGAATCCTCCGGGGATCTTACTAAAATGCAGGTTCTGAAGCGGTATGTCTGAGGGGAGGGTTCTGAAGTGGGGCATTTCTAACAAGCTCCTGTGGATGCTGTGGTACGGGTTCAGGTGTGAGGACCTCGCTTTGAGTAGCAAGGGGGTTTCCGACAACTACAGAAAGAATATGAAAGGCCCCGGGGTAAATCACCATCGGGACAGACAAAGGCAGGTCTGAGGTTTGGTGAGATCACTTGGCCTCAGAAGAGTCCTCCGGACATTGCGAATAGCAGCAGTGCCTGTCTCCTCTGAGGGCTGGATGTCAAATGCCCTGCACTGTCCGTGCTCCTGAGTGCGCTTTGCGGTACAGGCTAAGAAATGCTTTCCAGTGGGTTCCGCACTCTACTCTATCCTGCCTCCTGCATGACCAAGGACACTGCTGCTGCTAAGTTTGCTCAAACTGTTTCCAAGGGTCCTTGTGAAGGGCTGGGAGGTCCCCTCACAGACTCAGGTCTACCTGTGGGGCTGCCTGAGCCAGATGACCTCATTCATTTGTAAATGAGGTCCCTCTGTACGCACCTCTCTTCCATTTAACAGATGAAGTAACTGCAGAAACGGGAAGAATGCTGACTCACCCACACTCATACCCCAAATCCAGGGTGGTACCTACCACTCTGCCAGTCCACCTTCGTAGCAACCCTCCCACTACTTCCTGACCCAAGACATGCCAGGCCACCACACTGTCACCTCTCCATGCCTACAAGGGTGGGTCCCTGATTACCACAAACCCAAAGTTTATGGGTCACCTCATAAGCAGTAAGGAGTATACACATCTTCTCTTTCCCTAAAACTTCTACACAGCCCTGGCCAGTGTGGTTCAGTGAGTTGGAATGTCGTCCTGTGCACCGAAGAATTTCATGTTCAATTCCCAATCAGGGCTCATGCGGGAGGCAACTGATTGATGTTTCTCTCTCTCCTTGATCTCTCTCTCTCTCTCTCTCTCTCTCTCTCTCTCTCTCTCTCTCTGAAGTCAATGAACACATCTTTAGGTGAGGATTTTAAAAAATAAATAACAACCTCCCATCCACCACAACCTCCCATGAGCTCAATCTCATGCCAGAGGCTCTCACTGTAGAGTCCAGTGGTCAACACTGCTAGCTTTTACCTTCAGGACAAGAATGGATCGATTTTCAAAGCTGTGTCCAATCTGAATTTTTGAGACAATATCTGCATGCTCAGTGACGAAGCTGTCAATCCAACTATATATCTGAAAGTAAGGAAGTTTCTCAGATGGGCAGTTAAGCAGGAAGAGGGTGAACCCAGGACCTCTCTGAATAGTCTCCTTCTCCCATCCCACCCTCCTTACTACTTTCCCACCTCTCACGAGGATCTGAACAAACCCAGATCAAAAGCTAAAGAAGACAACCTCCAGGCTTAAGGCAAAAAGCTGTGTTTGGCCTGGGTTCTCGGGCTTCTCACCACCATGCAGAGCAAAGACTTTGCCTGGAAGAACAGCTATGCTGACCCTACTCAGTGCTTCCATTCAATACATTTGACAGAGCTCATAGACCTGACAATGTTGTTTTTGGTCTCCTTTTTCCTTTTGGTCCACTTGAAAGCAGGATGATTTATCTCTGATATCAGTAAACACTGATGGGCTATATTAATTCATTCTCTTAGTCTTTCAATGCATGTCATTGAGTTAACAAATATATGAAAGAACATGATCCTCCATTACAGGCCTTGTGAATGGGAAGAGCAAAGATGAGGGTAATAAAGTGGGCCAATAATGTCACACTCTTCCTATGGAAATGGGAGCTGTGCCTTGAGTTAGTTTCTTCTGAACTCTCCTTGCAGATTCTCCTTTGTAAACAAGTCACAATTAGTCATACCTACCCTAACTGGCTGGGACTGTGATTATAAAGACAACTCTGTTCTATAAAATGGCTCTCCAACATGTCTGGCTTCCTGCCCTTTCTACACTCTAGTTCCCACTCTGGGGCCACTTAACACCAGGAGTGGTTGTGGTGAGTCAGGACCCCAAAACCCCTAGCCAGAGCTAGATATGAAGTTGCCTCTACCTGCTCCAATCTGGCCAGTGGCAGGTCCTGCCTTAGTGTCTCACCTCATAGACCATCACTCTGGCCCCAGACCTGCCATGGGCTGGCCCCTTCTATGTAAATCCTGGCTTCTGAATCTCTGAAGCTGCCTGCTTAATCGACCTTCACCCAATCTCCGCTCCACACCCCCCAACTGCCAGCTCATGGTCTCCCATAGACCCCAGACTCCTTCACTAGTCTCTGCCAGAATCTGGAGATCCTGTGGACCCACAGGGAAAACAGAGGCCAGAGCTTGACCTAGCAGACCTACCTCCTCCAGGGTGTGGTAAGAGGAGTAACTGAAGCTGCTGGTGCTGCGCTCCAGCCGGCGGGATTTCGCCATGGCCTCTCTCTCCTGATCCAGCAGCACCTAGGTGACCAGGGCACATGTCGGAAGGGAAGGGGTGGGCTGGGACAGGCATGCCCCTTCCGAGCCCGGACTCAAGTGGCTGTGCACAAAGACATCATCAACATAGGAGAATGAGCTACCATGAACATGAGCTGCGGGACAAGAGGAGACGCTGGATTTCTAAGAGACTCTTCTGCATGACACGCTGGTGTTCATGATGCCATTTCCCAGACAAGCACAGGGCATGGAGCAGAGAGCCGTGTTCTAAGTCTGCCACTGCTGCTCACTTGCTGTGGGATCTTAACCTTTGTTTCCTCGGCTTGATCACTGGGACAGCAACACCTGCCTTGTCCATCTCACAGGATAAAATGTAATCCTAGATATGAAAGTGTTTGGGGAAAGATGCTCATGTTCTACTGCCAGCATTGCTTTTGTATTCTGTGAACATTTGGTTGAGTTTAGGTCTGCATTGAGCCATGAACACTGACCTCCTGCGGAGCAGAGGGCTCCCCAACCCACAACATCCACTCAACCCCCAGGAAGTAGCCTAGACAATTGGTGCCGATCCATTTAGAAAGCCAGTCCAAGTCAATGTGATTAAAGTGCCAACAGACTTTCACTCACCATCTTAACTGCCCCTAATTATATCTAGAGATAGATATAAATATAGGTATAGCCCTAGCCAGTTTTGCTCGTGGATAGTGCATCAGCTTGAGGATCAAAGGGTCCCAGGTTCAATTCAGTAAAGGACGCGTACCTTGGTTGCAGGCTCCTCCCCAGCCCTGGCCCTGGTCAGGGTTCATGCAAGAGGCAATCAATTGATATGTTTCTCTCACATCAATGTTTCTCTCTGTCTTTCCCTCTCTCTTCTGTTCCCTAAAAATCAATAAAAAAAAATATCCTCAGGTGAGGATTAACAAAAGATAGATAGATAAATAGGTAGAGATGATATAGAGATACAGATCTGTACACATAGATATACATGTATGTATATAGATATATCTTTGAGTCTAGGTGTGTGTATATATACACAGAGTGAAAGGTAACAAATACAGTGTGTAATATGTATACATCAGGTGAAAAGTCCACCCTATTATTCCTGCAATTAAAAAGCATTTTAAAATAATGAGAGAATGACATCATGAGTCAAGGACAGCAAGATAATAAAATGCCAAAAAATATATATAAAGGGAGAAATCAAGATGGTGGCATAGGTGAACACTAAACTGCTGCCTCATACAACAATTTCAAAACTACAGCTAAAAGACAGAATTGACATCATCCAGGATCACAGGAAAGCTAGCTGAGTGGAAATTCTACAACTAGAAGAAAAGAGAGGAGCTCATGGAGACTCAAAGGAGCTGCAAAAAGCTGAGATACAGAGATACACAGGTGGAGAGGATGGGCCAGCAGGATACCTGGCTGGCTTCCTCTAGCAGGAGGGAGACAGAAACTCCTGACTGCACTGACCCCCAATTCTGACTGCACTGAACCACAGTTTCGGGCAAGACTCATATGGAGGGAGTCTGGACTGTTGGGAAAAGAGAGGAGTGCACAGAAACTTAAGGGAGCACAAAAGGCAGAGGTCTGGAGGTGTGCGAGCATGAGTACACATACAGAGGACTGGCTTTCTCTAGTGGGAAGAAGACAGAACCTCCCAACTGTGCTGAAATCCAGCTCTGACTGCACTGAACCCCAGTTTTGGGCGAGACCCTGGGGACCCAGACTCATACGGGTCCCCAGAGTGCACAAAAACTCAGGGGAGCCAGAAAGGTAGAGATCTGGAGGCATGCGAGCGAGAGTGTGTGTGCGCAGAGAAGGCTGCAGTGATTACCGAGGGACACTGAGACCCAGTAGCCCAGTAGGGCAAGGCTGACAGAAAGCCCTGAGACTCTGCCTCATTCAAGCTGAACACAGAGGCTTTTGCAATTGTGCAAGTCTTGTATCATAAGGCTGACTCCAGCACAAAAGTTCTCTTGGTGTAGACACAGCTGATCCTCACAGCCAATTGGCTTGGAGGTCAATTCCCCCCAGTGATACCAACAACAATCAAGACTTAACTACAACAAGGGGAGCACCAAGAGAATCCACCTCAGGTAACTGGGAAGGAGGAGTTACTGGGCCATATAGGACACCTAGCACACGAAGCTACTCTACCAACTCAGGGAAGCAGCAAAAATGCAGAGACAAAGGAACATGTCACAAATGAAAGAAATGGAGGAAAACTAATGACTGGATATAGAGTTCAAAACCATGGTTATAAGGATTTTTAATAATTTCCTAGAAAAGATGGATAAATTTAGTGAGACCCAAGAGGAGATGAAAAAGGACCAACTGGAAATTAAACATACACTGACTGAAATAAAAAATATACAGAGACCTAATAGCAAACTAGAGGAAGGCAAGAACCAAGTCAAAGTATGGTATTTTCACATACTGAAATATTACATGACAGTAAAAGATTT
>PVJN01044010.1:0-17529 GCA_004026805.1 Lasiurus borealis | reverse complement strand
AAAGAAAGAAAGAAAGAAAGAAAGAAAGAAAGAAAGAAAGAAAGAAAGAAAGAAAGAAAGAAAGGTCAATGAAACCAAGAGTTGGTTCTTTGAAAAGATAAAGCAGATAAGCAAAGAGAGAGGACCCAAACAAACAAAATCAGAAATGAAAGAGGTGATGTAACAACTGACCCCACAGATAAGCAAAAGATTGTAATAAAAATACTAGAAACAATTCTACTCCAACAAACTGGACAACCTCGACAAAATGGACACATTCCTAGAAAAATACAAGATTCCAAAACTCAATCAGGGGATTCAAAAAACCTGAATAGGTTGATAACTACTGATGAAATTGAAACAATAATAAAAAAACTTCCACCAAACAAAAGCCCTGGGGAGTTTTACTGACCATTCAAAGAGTACCTAAAACTAATCCTTCTCAGACTATTTCAAAAAATTCAAGAGGAGGAAGGCACACTTCCAAACTCTTTCTATGAAGCCAGCATTACTGTAATCCCAAAACCAGATAAGACACCAGAAAGAAAGGGAATTACAGACCAATATCCATTACATTGCCAAATTCATTTATTAAGTCTAATAATTTTTGATGGAGTATTTAGGGTACATAAGAAACCCTAAAGACTCCATAAAAATTTATTAGACTTAATAAATGAATTTGGCAATGTAGCAGGATATAAAATTAATGCTAAGAAATCTATGGCATTTCTATACACCAACAGTTAACTTACAGAAAGAGAGACTAAGAAAACAATCCCATTTACCATCACACAAAAAAGTTAAGATAACTAAGGATAAATTTAACTAAGGAGGTAAAAGACCTCTACATAGAAAACCACAGAACATTGAAAAAAAAAGAGAGATAGCGGAAGATATAGATGTAAGAACATACTGTGTTCATGGATTGGTAGAATCAACATCATTAAAATGTCCATATCACCCACAGCAACCTATAGATTCAATGCACTCCCCATTGAAATACCAATGGCATATTTCACAGACTTAGAACAAACTTTTCAAAAATTCTTCTGTAATAAAAAAAGACCTCAAATAGCTGCAGCAATCCTGAGAAAGAAGAACAATATAGGAAGGATCTCAATACCAGATATCAAGCTGTATTACAAATCCACTGTTCTCAAAACTGCCTGGCACTGGCATAAGAACAGACATATAAAACAGTAGAATAAAATATAGAAGCCAGAAATTGACCCAAAACAATATGTTCAATTAATATTTGACAAAAAGGCAAGAGCATACAATGGAGTCAAGATAATCTCTTCAATAAATGGTGTTGGGAAAATTGGACAGACACATGCAAAAAAATGAAACTGGACCACCAACTTATACCATACACAAAAATAAACTCAAAATGGATACAAGACTTAAACATAAGATGGGAAACCATAAAAATATTAGAGGAATCCACAGACAGCAAAATCGCGGACATACGCCAAAGCAGTTTCTTCACTGATTCTGTTCCTAGGGCAATGAAAACTAAAGAGAAAATAAACAAAAGGGGCTACATCAAAATAAAAATCTTTGGTACAGCAAAAGAAACCATCAACAAAACAAGAAAGCCCACTGTATGGGAGAATATATCTGCCAATGTTAACTCTGATAAGGGTTAAATCTGCAGCATTTACAGGGAACTCATACAATTTAACAAAAGGAAGATATATACAACCCAATCTAAAAATGGGCAATTGACCTAAATTTATACTTTACGAAAGAAGATATAAGGAAGGCCAAGAGACATATGAAAACATGCTCAAAGTCACTAATCATCAGAGAGTTGCAAATCAAAATGACAATGAGATACCATCTCACACGTGTCAGAATGGCTATCATCAACAAATGAACAAATTAAAAGTGCTGGCGAGGGTGTGGAGAAAAAGGAACTCTCCTGCACTGCTAGTAGGAATGCAGACTGGTGCAGCCACTGTGGAGAACAGTGTGGAGTTTCCTCAAAAAAAACTAAAATGGAACTCCCATTTAACCCAGTGATTCCACTTCTCAGGCTATATTCCATGAAACTAGAAACACCAATCAGAAAGAATATATGCCCCCCGCCCAACCATGTTCACAGCAGCACAATTACAACAGCTAAGAATTGGAAACAAACAGCCTAAGTGCCCATCAACAGATGAGTGGATTAGAAAACTATGGTACATCTACACAATGGAATATGACACTGGTTTAAAAAAGAAGGAATTTTTACCATTTCCAGCAGCATAGATGGAGCTGGAGAGCATTATGCTAAGCAAGATAAGCTAGTCAGTAAAAGAGAAATACCACATGATCTCACTCATTTATTGATAATAAAGAACATTATAATCTGATGAACAAAATGATTGATACAGAGAAGCATTAAACAGACTGTCAGATTACAGCAGGTAGGCTGAGGAGTGGGGAGGGAGGTAAGAGATCAACGGAGGGACTTGAATGCATGCATATAAGCATAACCAATGGACTCAAGACACTGGGGGATGAAAGCATGTATGGGAGTGGGGTGGGGGGCAATGGGGGGTATAGTCACATGTAATACCTTAATCAATAAAAAAAAATTAAAAAAACTCCAAAAATAAGTATGAGATAAATGAATGCAATAAATAAATTAAAATCTAAAAACACAAGTGGTGCAGTAGGCTTTGGGTGCATGTAAAACAGTGATTAACTTCAGGGAGAAAACTATTTCTAGTTATTTTACATTTAATTATATTTCAGCTTTTTAAAATGTTCACTTGATTTTTCTTTACTGAGGTCAAACAGTAATATTCAATGTCTAAACAAAGAGTTGGACATTAAGAAATAGTTAAGCCCAAAGCAGTGGGTATAGACTTGAAAGACCATTCACTCTATTGACATGGGATAAGTTTTCCTTTATAAGGAAATAAAATCAGAGAGAACAAACAAACACACACACACACACACACACACACACACACACACACACACACAGAACCAGCAGCAATTTTAAAAATATGATCAACCAAATTAAGGAGAATCTTCAAGGAAACTTTAAAGTATTTTGAAAAATAGCTATATTTTCTTTTTACTTATTAACCTTTACCAAAATACTGATTAAAATATTTGAAAAAGTTTCTAAAAATCATTCTATGTAAGAGGTGGTAATTACATTCCTTGTTGACTTTTTATGACAACCTATTGAAGAGTAATTGACATAGAATAAAATTAACATGCTGCCCAGCCAGTGTGGATCAGTGGTTGAATGTCAATCTATGAACTGGATGGTCTTGGCTTGATTTCCAGGTCAGGGTGCCTGCTAGGGTTGTGGGCTCGAGCCCCAGTAGGGGACATGCAAAAGGCAGCCAATCAATGATTCCTCTCATTGTTGATATTTCTATTTCTCTCTCCTTCTCCCTTCCTCTCTAAAATCAATAAAAAATATTTTTAAAAATAAAAAATAAAATGAACATGCTTAAAATATACAATTTGATAAGTTTTGATATATGCATACTCCTGTGAAACTATCATTACAATCAAGGTAGTGTACATTTCCATCATGAATAATATTTTCTCTTGCTTCTTTGTAATTCCTCACTCCTTTTGTTCCCCAAATCTCTGCTTTAGCCAACCACTGAGCTAATTCTTGGCACCATAGATTTATTTGTATTTTCTAGAATTTCAACTTGACCAGATATTATTAAACATCTCTCCCAAATGGTTGTGACAATCTAGGTGCTAACTTAGAGTAGGTGAGAACTTTTGTTGTACCAGTCTCTTATCAGTATTAATATAATCAACCTTTTTTATGTTTCCTAATTGAATAGAATGAAATACATCTGAAATGATTGACAGTAAATTGGTAAAAGATGGTTATTTTAATGAACTGAGGTATTTCTTCTCCTCTCTTGTTTGTATTTTCTCTTTAGTCAAAATATTTTCCTAGGAAAGAAATAGTTTAATAATTTCATTACCCTCAAATTCCTTATCATGACCCTAAATGGCGGATGTATTATTTAATATTTAATGAATTTCACAGTGTAGTAGAAAGAACATTTGTTTTGGAGCCATTACAGACTTTAGTTCAATTTGTTGCTGCTGTTGTTAATCCTTACCTGAGGATACTTTTCCATTGAATTTTTATTGTTTAAATTATTACAAATAGTAGAACATATGTCTCCTTTTCCCCCTTTTCACTTCCCCTGACCTTCTCCCCGCCCCCACAATTCCCTGAGCCAACACTCTATCTGCTGAGACAAACTGGTTAGGGCAGTTCAAATTTTGTTCTCCGTATTTTCTGGTCATGTGTTCATGTGCCGTTTCTGAACCTTAGTTTCCGCATTTATAAAATTGTAATTATTTTTAAAATTATTGTGTGGAATATATTAAGTGGTATATGTAAAGCAGCTGACATAGTTTTACCACATTTAAAATTAGTGAAACGTAGTTTTTGTTACTGATGATATGCAGTGCTCAAATCATACTGCACAGTCCACTGGGATGAGGACACAGTGCTGTGAAAGACAATGAAATCTCACAGGACACAACTGACAAGACAGCATAGGAAAAATCTCATGTCAGACTTGGGTATTATAGCAATATTATCTTAAATTATGTTTCCAGCAAAATCATTCCTAACAAATAGTAAAGTAGATTGATGTTTCTAGCAGATAAGTTTTTTTGGAGGGAATATGTCCCCAGAACATGTGTTGTGCAAATCTACTTTGGGTATGTTTGTGTACATGTACGTGCTTGTATTCAATCTAGCTTGTTGTATTGCTCCACAAATAACAGTGCTCAGTATATTTTTATTTGAATAGAATGGTGACAATTTATGATATTGAATCACTTTGGGATAGGTTTCAGAAAATAGGACACTAAAAAGGTCATGTTTTACAGCTAAAATTTACTCTGCTATAATTTTGAATAATAAATCACTGTGGAACTTACTGAAAGTTCAAAGCCATATTTTTCTGGGCTTACCATAGTGAACAGCAAAGAATTTAAAGATTAATTGTAATCCATTTAAAAATAAAACTATATTATAAATTGTATAATGATTGTACATAACATTTTGAATTTTGACTAATATTCAAGGATTATGGTGTGCTTATGCATAAACATAGATACATAAATAAAGGAACAAATTCCCATTGTACGACTCTTAGTGTAAAGAGCCTTTTAAATGGAATTTACTTGGCTTTAAATTATATTCAGGAAGCAGTGAGAAAAATGCAAGCCTTTAAAAAAAATGCAAACCTTTCAAAGCAATGAAATCATTTATTTAACGCGAAGTTGCATTTCAGCCCCCCAAAAACTAACATTGCTCTTGACTACAAAAGACCTCAGTAGGAATTTTGACCTTGCCACCCACACTCTCATTCTGTGGTTTACAAATACCCTACATTCTCAACTTCTTCTTTAGACATCCCTGATTATTTTTACTGATACTGGATATTCATTGCTCTTTGGTAAGTCCTTTCTAAATAGAGGCTCATGTTTCCCATTCTCCAACAACTTTAAGGCTACTTCTAGATCATGACTCCACCATGCTCATGTAAAATTTGTGCATGTGTGTTCTTTTTGAGGCCTATGACATTCAATCATATCACCTTCTAAATCTCCTTATATTTCCACCTACTAATTTATTGGTTAATCCCCGAATCTGGGGGTTAAGAAACATTATCGCATGGGTCAAATTTATTTTGTCTTATTTTAGAAATCAAACTTCATTGGCATATGTCATGTTTGAACACTTAATGTAATGGCTATACTAGTAAATGCTTTTGCAGAACAATAAAAAAGTTGAATACTTGAAACAAATCCCATATGACCTACAAAGCCTAACATGTTTACTTTCTAGATCCTGATAGAAGTTTGCTGACCTTGAAGTATTCAATGCATTCTCATATTTCTCCCCTTTGCAAGCCCGGTCATGCTCTTTCAGGTACAGGTGTTAGAATAACCCAAACAGTACTTCTTAGTCCTTTATCTTTTTCATTGCCAAAGCCCATCATTTCTACTCTACTCTAGTGACCCACTGCCATTTTCATTCCCCAGATCTTGTCAACACCTGAAACTGTTTCACTTGTCTAGTTTTAAACTCAAATATATCAATCACTCTTTGTCCACAATTACACTTATTTTTTGTTATGGATAACATTGCAGAAGTGGAATGAGGGATATTTACATAAAAGCAAATACCTGTATTCAAGTGACAAAGAAGTATACCCTCATAGGGAATAAAATGGACAATGCAAAGAGAACTTTTGGGAATATTCAGGTATTGAGCAGTAGAGAAGCCATGGATGGATCCTGAGAAGGAACTATCTAAGAGGTAAGAGGCTTAAGAGAATGCAGTATTGTGGAATCCATGGGAGGGTACTTGATAAGATTGTCAATAATGTTAAAAGCTGCAAAGTGAAAATGTGTATGTATTGAAGTAAAGTAGTATCTTTGTCCCATTAACACTGGGTAAAATGTTGCATGAATACAAGAATCTCAGCTGATGTCTTTCTTCTCAAAGACCCCTGTTGATCAATGACTTTCATTATATTGTGCAAACTTATTTTTCAATGGGCATATATCCTTAATAACAAAATCACAATTTATAATATATAGTTATGAAATCACATATATGCATAAATATTTTATGATAAAGTATTAACAATATTGAAACAAAAGGAACAGAGGCAAATGTCAAGCAATAAGGAGCATTTTTATATTTGTCAGCCTGTTACCTGAACTAAATGCAATCCAATAACAGGAAAATAGAACAGAACTGGTTAGACTAAAACATCTTATGTAACTTGCCCTTCTGTCCCACCCCTTACCTCAAGCTCTTTCCCCCAAAATTTACAACAATAAAATTATGATATTCTCAAATTATTGGCTCTCAAAGTACTTCTAAGCATATTGATAGGTTGCTTAGGTTTCTTAATGTGCAGGACTTTTTTTAAATAAAAAAGGTTTAGAGACATGGTAGAAGCAGCATTAATTCTTTTAATCGGCATTTGTTGAGGGTTCATTATGTACCAGTCAGTCTGCTTTGTGAGGAAAGGGGCAACCACTCCACTGTACCACTCAGTTGGAAAATGACAGTTGAATCTGTTTTTATTCATTCATACAGATGCTGGAAGGATGATTTGCTCCCTAGTTTAATAGAAACTGTGAATTATTTATTAAAATAATAGCATAAAAGAAAATATTCATGAGACCGTTGGATCAATAAATATTTAACCACCTGTGACTACTCAAACTTCACTTCTAAAGGCCCCGATATCTCAAAAACAGGATAAAGTTGCAAGATGTGCTTCAAAGAAATTAGACTCCTGTAAACTGAAAGCAAAGCATCAATTCCATCTCAAATATATTTTCTTAGTTAATGCTACAATAGATGGCAGATAAAGAACTAGAACTCAGTTCTGAGATGTGTCACAGAAACATGGCTGTGCTTTGGTGAGAGAAAGGACTTCTGGAAAGCCTGAAAATAAAGATGTTGATAACTTTGGAAAGGAAGAATTTTCCCACCTCCTTGGAAGAGCTGGCTATAATAAGTTAATCTTTGTGTGATGGTTGGGGATGCCTGTAAAAAGCAGAGAAAACCAGTTGTCATTACTATCAAACTCCATATGGGCATGTAATTCATCTGAATTTTCTCTAGAGCATGTCAAAGAATCAAACACACCCCAACATGCAGATACCTTAAGGGCTTAG
Source organism: Lasiurus borealis (assembly GCA_004026805.1). Lineage (NCBI taxonomy): Eukaryota > Metazoa > Chordata > Mammalia > Chiroptera > Vespertilionidae > Lasiurus > Lasiurus borealis. Next base: position 9,849 of record PVJN01044010.1, on the reverse strand, counting down.
CCATCATTTATTGACTGACAGTTACTTTGGCAGAATGGAAACAAGGAGTTGACTATTTCATAAAAAAAAACACAAAGGTAAGGCTGATTTAAGTTAATTATACTTTTCTTTTTTCTTATTAACTTTTCTTTTTAAACTATTTTTATTACATTTCTTATCTTCCAAATATACACTTTTTCCAATCTCATAATTTAGGCCACAATAATTTTTTTTACCTAGGATTAGGTAATTATTTCCCAAATGGTGTCCTGCCTCTCTCCAATCACTTTCCACTGCCCAGGGATATTAGAGCAGTTTATTAAACTTTGCATGTTAGAGTAGAAAAGAATATATAACTTTGTACATGCTTTTATTTTACAGAGGGTTGGTGTGAATCTCTAAGTTTGCTTAAATGCACAGTCTAAATTAAAACCCAATTTTACCAATTTCCAGTGCAGTGTACTTTGCAGGGCTTCATTTTTGTTGTTGTTATTGTTACCCATCAGTGCTCTACTAAATCAGCCTCAATCTCTCTTAAATCCTCTCTCCACTAATAAATAGAAGACTGCTGAGTCCTGATTCTTCTAGGCTTTATCTGTACTTAAGGTTTCATACATTTGTCTATTTTTAGTCTTTGTGGCCGTCTCCCTATGCTACATTCTTTTATTAATCATTGTATCCTTTAATTTCTTTTGTGACAATGAAAGTGTACCATATTTACATCCACAGGTAATTTTTCCACAATAAGAAAAGCTCTCTTTGTTGTGGGTTTATTTTTTTGTTGTTGTTGTTAGTCCTCACTTGAGGATATTTTTCCATTGATTTTTTTTTTTTTAGGGAGAGTGGAAAAGAGAGGGAAAGACAGAGAGAAACATGAAACATCGATGTGATTGCAACATATCAATTGGTTGCGCCCTGCACGTGCCATGACCAGAGCTCAGGCGAGGGAGGATTCTGCAACCAAGGTACATGCCCTTGACCAGAATCGAACCTGGAACCTTTAGTCTGCAGACCAACTCTATCCACTTAGGGCATGTGGGTGTATTTTCACATATGAATGTTGATTTTGGCTTCTGAAAACAGCCTGTTCACAAATGTCTACTGAAGCCATAGGATTTATTGGAAAGGCTTTAGCATCTACAGAACAACCCCACAAAGTCTGTTTTCATCAGTCGTTGTGAAAATTTCTCAGTGATATTTTGGTAGATTAGTGGTCACCATTGTCTGACGAAGAAACACTCAACATTCTGAACACTCAGAACAGTTGGATATCCATGTGCTGTTTTTTTGCTTATTTTTTGAACAGAGTTCTGCAAAATATATGATATCAGATCAACCATAGTGCAGAAAATTTCATTAATCAAATTATGTGGATATTAGGCATCTCTTAGTGGATCAAGACTTATTTTTCAATTCATCATCTTTGAGGTCCATGTGTGCCAATTCATCACTATAACAATCTTGTCAGTTTGTACCTTCGTAAATAATTATTTCCACATCCAGTCTTCTAAGAGGCTTGGCAGGGTATCTTGCCAGCTGGTCCACATTAATGAAAAAACAAACTGCTTATGATCTATGTGTATGGTTCATTTTAAGCTGAGTGGTATCACACTTATATGCACGGTGATTATACTGTTTAAAACCGCATTTTTTTTTTCATGGAATAATCTTCTGCACACTTTGTAGAAAACTATTTTTATTTTGTTAGGAATGACTAGCAGATTGCCAATATAAAAATTGAAAAACAATAGGTTATTCATATCTGTGATCACACTAATAGAAATAGATTGTTTGTCAGAATCATCATCTCTGGGTCATTTTATGCTTTGTGAATAATATTTATGTGCATTTTAGAATCAGAATATCATGGCCAGGCACCAAAAAAGAAACCATTATATTCCTTTTTCAAGGCAAATTGTTCTCTATCCACAGATTCAATAAAATCATGTGAAGATAAAATCAGGGTTGTTATTCTCCACATATCCTGTGATTATAATGTCTTTTAATATTAATAGAAAGATCTCTAGAAAAGTATGAACATGTGACTACTTAATGCTGTGATGTTTGTATCTGCACATATGTACACACATACTTTTGTTTATTTTCAAAGAAAAGATGGACTCTTATCACCAACTTTTGTTTTAGATAAGTTTATATTAGTCATTTAATTCCCTGTATGGAGAATGAATGAATATATATATATATATATATATATATATATATATATATATATATATATATTCAACAAAAATCTAAAAAGTCACTTTTTTTTAAAGTGACCTAACCATGAGATCTCTTGTTGCCTATAAAATGTCATCACATCTCAATCTAGTACCAGCTATATATAGGCAGGAGACACAATACAAAATGATTGCCTCTAGCAGATGTTATTGCATTTCACCCATATCACCTTGATTTACTCTGGAGTTTCCTGCAGACAGTTCTAATATAAGGCAATGGCTCCCTACATCTGTTTGTTTGAGAGTGTTATCTAACCATCCTTCACATTGGCAGACTATACCGGATGGAAGTTAACACCCTGGTACCTACTCTGAACAAATGAGGGATAGAAATTGCTAAATAAATATCCCAGCTTCCTCACTCCTTAATAGGATAATTCTCAATTGTTATACTTTCATTTATTTCAGAGAGGAAGGGAGAGGGAGAGATAGAAACATCAATGATGAAAGAGAATCATTGATTAGCTGCCTCCTGCATGCCCCACACTGCGGATTGAGTCTGTAACCCAGGCATGTGCCCTGACTTGGGATCTAGCCATGACTTCCTGGTTCATAGGTCAATGCTCAACCACTGAGCTGTGCCAGCCAGGCATGGAACGTATAGTTTTAATCACTACCTTATATTGCTCCTAAAATAGATTCTTTGTAATTCACATCATTGTTAGGTATGGAAGGACTAAAAAAAGGAAGAACCCCGAATAGCCACAGCAATCCTAAAATGAACAAAGTTGGAGGGATCACAATACCAGATATCAAGCTATATTAGCAAGCCACGGTTCTCAAAACTGCCTGGTACTGGCACAGAAACAGACATACAGACCAGTGGAACAGAACAGAGAACCCAGAAATTGACTCAATCCATTATGCTCAATTAATATTTGACAAAGAAGGCAAGAGCATACAATGGAGTCAAGACAGTCTCTTCAATAAATAGTGCTGGGAAATTTGGTGAGATATATTCAAATAAATGAAACTAGACCACCAATTTACACCTTACACAAAAACAAACTCAAAATGGATAAAGGACTTAAATATAAGATGGGAAGCCATAAAATTTTTAGAAGATTCCATAGGCAGCAAAATATCAGACATAACGTCATAGCAATATCTTAAACAATACAGATCCTAAGGCAATGGAAATTAATGAGAAAATAAACAAAGGGGACTACAACAAAATAAAAAGCTTCTATACAACAGAAGAAAACATCAACAAAACAACAAGGAAGCCCACTGCATGGGAGAACATATTTGCCAATGTTATTTCAGATAAGCGTTTAATCTCCAAAATTTACAGAATATTCATACAATTTTAAAAAAGGAAGATAAATAATCCAATCAAAAGTGGGCAAAGGACCTAAATAGACACTTTTCAAAAGAGGAAATACAGAAGATCAAGAGATATATGAAAACATGCTCAAGTTAACTAATCATCTGAGAGATGAAAATCAAAACAATAATGAGATTCCATCTTACACCTGTCAGAATGGCAATCATCAACAAATCAACAAAGACAAATGTTGGCCAGGATGTGGAAAAAAAGGAACTCTTGTGCACTGCTGTTGGGAATGCAGACTGGTGCAGCCACTGTGGAAAACAATAGAGTTTTCTCAAAAACTTAAAAATTGAACTCCCATTTGACTCAGTGATCCCATTTCTATGACTATATCCCAAGAAACCAGAAACACCAATCAGAAAGTATATATGTACCTCTATGTTTATGGCAGCACAATTTACAATAGCTAATATCTGGAAAGAGCCTAAGTGCCCATCAGCAGATAAGTGGATTAAATAACTTTGGTGCATCTATACAATGGAATACTACACCACTATAGAAAAGAAGGAGCTTTTACCATTTGCAACTGCATGAATGGAATGGAGAGCATTATGCTAAGCGAAATAAGCCAGTTGGAGAAAGATATATATTACCTGATCTCACTCATATGTGAGATATAGTGATCAACATAAACTGATGAACAAAAATAGATCCAGAGACAAATGGCAGGGGAGGGGTGCGGAGTTAGAGATCAACCAAAGGACTTGCATGCATGCATATTAGCATAACCAGTGGACATAGATATTAGGGCCAAGAGACTTGCCCTCGGGGGTGGGAGTGGCTGGGGGGCATCAATCAGGGAAAAAGAGACATTTGTAATACTTTAAACATTAAAAATAAAAATATGCTGAAACCGGTTTGGCTCAGTGGATAGAGCGTCGGCCTGTGGACTGAAGGGTCCCAGGTTTGATTCTGGTCAAGGGCGTGTACCTTGGTTGCAGGCACATCCCCAGTAAGGGGTGTGCAGGAGGCAGCTGATCGATGTTTCACTCTCATCGATGTCTCTAACTCTCTATCCCTCTCCCTTCTTCTCTGTAAAAAAATCAATAATATATATATTTAATTTTTATTATTGTATTACATATGTACATATGTAATATATATATATATATATATATATATATATATATATATATATATATATATATACATATCTTCCCATTGTTCCCCGCTCCCATGCATACTGTAATCCCCCAGTGTCTTGTGTCCATTGGTTATGCTTATATGTATGCACACAACTGAGGCATGTGCCCTAACCTGGAAATCTAGCCTTAAAAGTTGCACAATTTACATATTTCTTATTGGCCACTTAAGGCATTGAATTTTCAAAACAGTTCATGCACTGTCATACTTTAAAATTGATATTATAGAGTATGAGCTCCATAAAACATAAAATATGAAAGTATGTTATTCTTCTGAAGTTTAAGTCCATCCAGCACTATTATCTCTAAACAGGAAAGTTCATATTTCCATAACATTTTATATCATATATTAAATTTGAGGGAAAATGTTCTCAATTTTATAATTCCTATTGTATAGAGCATATATTTTACATGTTAAATAAATGCATGTGGGCAGTTGATTGTTTTTTCTCAAAAGTTGTAACAACTAAAGGGAATATTAACAACTGTTTAAGTCCAGAAGAAAGATTTTCAATTATATTCTGCATAAAACAGTTTCTTCTGTATTTCCGAGGAATCTTTTATATCCTCTACATTAATCAATTTTTAGTCACCTGAATATGCCTATGCATAAATACCTTACTTTGTGTGGATCGAGGTCTTTGTAGAGAAGCATCGCTCTTAATCTAATAAGCCTCCTTGATATTCCATGACAGTACAAATTAAATATAAAATCAGTTTCTGCATCACATTTACATATCCAATAAAAGAAAGCAGTTGGGTGTAATATATTTAGGCTATATATTGTTAATTTTGGGGATTTTGATAATGTTTACCTAATATAATAAGATTATCATTCTGGACAAAAGTCTTCAGAAAACACAATGAGAACTAAGTCAATTTTATTTAACAAAACACAGGGGTTTTCTTCTTTGTTTGTTCTATATGATGCATATCTTTCAAAGTTCTTGGTAATTGGTGTTATTTTCCTGTTCACCACCAAACCTGCTCATTAGAGATGGATACACAGTGGAACACAGGATGATGTTCTAGGTTTAAGAGCATGATTTGTTAAAGGTTGAATACTTACTTGGCTTATGAACAAGAGGCCAATCTAAAGTGAAAATCAGTGCAGAGAGGCATTTAAAGACACTATTCATAGATATTAATAAAATTCCATGACTTCATTATCAGTGGGACTGGGATGTGTTTCATTGTCATTTTCATTTATGAGACCTGCTTTGTTCTGTGTTCTGACTCTCTCAGAAATAGCGATGAGGAGACTCAGGACGGGTTTGAATGAGCTTGTGCTTACTTCAGTGTTTGGATACATTTGACCTAAAGAAATACAGGGGAAGAAAATGATTGACAGCCATGTCTGCTCTGCTGTGTCATTGCAGCCCTTCTAGGAATCCTAGGAAAGAATCACTCCTAGGGTGTGGAATCAACTTAGATTGTTACCTGCTGAATGCTAAGAAGACATTGCTTATTTCTGCCAGTGAAGCATGTATTCCAGTTATTTTTTTCATAGTTGTAGAGCTGACCTGTTGTTTTGTCTGAGAATTTGCTAGAAGAGATAAAGATTATGGGCTCTGGAGTCAGGAAGTCTAGCATCAAATACTGGGTGACTCTGGTCAGGTCAATTAACATCTTAGTGCATCCACTTCCTTGTCTGTAAAATAGCTGCAATAGCCCAGATGGCATGGCTCAGTGGTTGAGTGTTGACCTCTGAACCAGGAGTTCACTGTTCGATTCCAGGTCAGGGCACATGCCCAGGTTGTGGGCTTGATCCCCAGTGTAGGACTTGCAGAAGACAGCCACTCAATGATTCTCTCTCATCATTGATGTTTCTATTTCTCTCTCCTTCTCCCTTCCTCTTTGAAATCAATAAAAATATATTTTAAAAATATTGCATAGGATTGTGGTAAGGATTAAATTATTTAATGTATGAAATGCACTTATAAACTGCTTATAACATTGTAATTAGTATATAAGAACATTATATACTCTATGACCTTCTCTTCCTCATCTTTGTATTCTAATCATTACCAAGCCCTAAAAAATTATTCTTCAAGCTCTAGGTGGCAAGTTATTAGTGGTTTGAGGAATCGTCTTGGTAGGATGTGGCCTGTATTATTATTATTATTATTATTATTATTATTATTATTATTATTATTCAATTGAAACAAAATAGGAAATACCAGAATGCATCACACAAAATTCTAGTATTGTTTTATGAAATATTTGATTCAACTATGAGTGTGTGAATGTTCACTCACAACTTGAAATACATTTTATTCAGTGTATACATTTTATACCTCCCACAAAACAAGAGGGAAAAGGAAAGATTTCATGGAATATGCAACCATTTATCCATTCCAAACATAATCAAGGTATATGATGCTCTAGTTGATAACTGTGACATTCTCATAGAAGTGCTTCTAATCTAGTTATCTTTGTAGAGGGATACGACTTAACTCATTCACCCATTGTCTATGATATAAATCCTAGTGAGGCCGTGAGGGAGAGTTATAGGGGTCTGGCATAAAATCCCTGCACTTTTGAGGATCACTGCAGTAGACAGTAAACTCCTTAACAACATGCAGCACCTTTCTTTATGTGTTTTTTTTTTCCTAGTACTCCACACATTAGAGTGCTTAAGAATGCTGATAACAGTTAAAGAAGAAATCCATTCATTAAATAAACCCTATTGAATGACTACTACTGGGGCAAAACATGTTTTGAAAGCAATCTAATCTAAAGGAAGAAAGTTGTCAGATCTGGACAACAGTGAATATCTGCAGGGTAAAAATAACTGTGCTTCTTTCTATGGCTGCTGTCCTTTATGATGGATGTTAGCGGCTCTCCTTTGCCAGACAGTCTCCGGAAAAGACATTGCTAAAGTCCACAGTTTGTCTGGCTGCTATCTTGATTGGATGCAAATGCAAGTGTATCTTGCTTTTTACAAGAGATAAATGCACAAAGAATACTTATTAGTTACAAAAGTGAAATAACTTTGTGAATTGTGAATAACTTCTGATGACTTTCTCAAAATCTCCTTCTACTTCATTTCAAGTCTCATTTCTGTTGAAATATAAATAAATTTGCATTTACAGTAATCATGTGGTTTAACAATTTCATCTTTACCTGAAAATGCAGGGCCTCAAAGTTTTTCCAAAGTATATCTTGGACTTCCCCCCAAAATACCTATATGTCCTTACAGATGATCCCCTCAGGATCTTCCTACAAAGTTGCTCAGATTTATAGTCAATATTTAAGAAGCCACGTAAGGCTGAGACCAGTTTGGCTCAGTGGATAGAGCGTCGGCCTGCGGACTGAAGGGTCCCAGGTTCGATTCCGGTTGGGGGCATGTACCTTGCTTTTGGGCACATCTCCACAGTGGGGCATGCAGGAGATGGCTGATCGGTGTCTCTCTCTCATCGATGTTTCTGGCTTTCTATCCCTCTCCCTTCCTCTCTGTAAAAAATCAATAAAATATATTTTTTTTTTAAAAAAAGAAGCCACTTAAGAATAGAATCCCACCTGGCACTTCCACACCTGTGATTATTTGTGTCTAGGGTAGATCCCTAGGCGCTTCCAAAGTGCCAAACCCTGGATGGAGTCACATACTGCTGGACTATTGCAGTTTCTACTGCATGGAACCGGAACCATGTTCTCTTGCCAGTGCTCCCTGCACTGGGCTGCATCATCAGACATAAGGTTCCACGAGGAGCTGCTTTGGCCCTTATGCATGTGAATCTTTTGCATCTTCCTGTGTTTCACTATGAGATGCCTCTCTTCTGAGGTGTCAGGCAGCGGTGTACAGGGCTAAGAAGGCTTCTGTTTTTCAAAAGTCACCACAGGAACTGCACCTAGACCTCAAGGGCTTTGCTAGGGCCTACAAAAAAGTTAAGATCTGAACCTCTAAAATATTTTAAAATATAAAGAGTCAACTTAAAAGTCCAAATTAACATCTTCAAAATATAATCTAACAAGAGAATAGATTCTGAAATTGTCCTATCCGTCCTGAGTCACAAAGAGCTGATTTTCTTCATCAGTAACATGAGGATAATAACAAAACCTAGTTCATGTTGTGAAAACAAAGTGTGTTAATATAAAGTGTATATATAAAATCTAATGAACAAAATAAAATGATGAACAAAATAAATCTGGAAACATAAAAGCATGGAATAGACTGAGGCATCTCAGAGGGAAAGTGAAGGTAGGGGGTCAGGGGGAGAGATTAACCAGAGAATTTATATTCATATATGAATAGCCCATGGATACAGACTAGTGTGGTGAAGGCCTGGGAGGGGTGGGTGTGGGGTGGAAGAGGTCATTGTGAAAAGAAGGGGAAATTTGTAATACTTTCAACAATAAACATATAACTTTAAAATTACCTAAGGTCGTGTGTGTGTGTGTGTGTGTGTGTGTGTGTGTGTATTTTAGAAATGTGCATGACAAAAGATGTTTGCTCAGTAAAGGCTATCTGATAGTATATTAAATTTTCATCATTGGGAAATAGATGAATTAGTTGCTGTGCCTTTATAAGAATATTTTTCTTTTTTTATCGTTTAAAGTATTACATATATTAGTACAAATAGCTCCTTTTTTTTTACCATTGACCTTCCCACAGCCTCCCCTATCCCCTTTTGTGTGCTCTCATCCCACCACCCTAGTGTCCCGTGTCCATTCGTGTGCTTATATGCATGCATACAAAACCTTTGGTTGATATATTTCCCTCCCTCCCCAACACTCTCCAGCCTTCCTGCTGTAATTTGACAGTCTGTTCAGTGCATTACTGCCTCTGTATCTATCTTTTTATTCATCAGGTTATAATGTTCTTTATTTTCCATAAGTGAGTGAGATCATGTGATATTTTTCTTTTATTGTCTGGCTTATTTCACTTAACATAATGTGCTCCAGGTCCATCCATGCTGCTGCAAATGGTAAACATACCTTCTTTTTTTTTTTTTTTTTTTTTTTACAGTGTAAAATTTTTATATTTAGAGTTAGGCAGCTGGACTCAGTTTAGATGATTCCAATTTTGTTGGCAACATCCAAAGCATCATAGTCAGGAGCCAGTCGAACATATGCCTTCTTCTCGCCATCAGGCCTGATCAAGGTGTTGACCTTGGCCACATCAATGTCATAGAGCTTCTTCACAGCCTGTTTG
>PVJN01044009.1:0-17529 GCA_004026805.1 Lasiurus borealis | reverse complement strand
TTGTATTGATTTTTTTACAGAGAGGAAGGGGGAGGGATAGAGAGAAACATCAATGAGAGAGAGACCTCGATCAGCCGCCTCCTGCACGCCCCCCACTGGGGATGTGCCCGCAACCAAGGTACATGCCCTTGCCTGGAATCAAACCTGGGACCTTTCAGTTCGCAGACCGACACTCTATCCACTGAGCCAAACCGGTTTCGGCCTTCCCCAGCTTTAATGACGTGTGTTCTCAAAATCTTCTGGACTCGTGCCGTGACAAACCCACTGGCTACATACAGGCCAGTCCTAGGCAGACCTGCTCAGAGCCTCCCTAGGATCAAGCCACCTAACTACTACATAAATGCATAGAGAAGAAAAGCCACACTAAGTGAAAAGAATGACTGAGAAGCATGTAAATGCGCACCCACACCCACACCCACACCCACAGTGGAAAGTACAGCAGCCGCTGTTCTCCGGTCAGGTGGCCTCTGGGGACCTGTGGCCACACTCCTGCCCTCTCGGATGTTCCCACACGCATTCTCAATGAGCTCGGCCCACATCATTCTTCTGAGTCCAAGGGATCCCCACCCTTTACCCATGACCCCGCCTCACTCCGCCGCCCCGCCTTGTGCCCAGCACCACCCTCTCTGAGTCCTTGTGTCCACACACCAGCCAGGGCCTTTCCAACCTCAAGTTTCTCCACCTAGTACTCCCTTCCCCTGCTCTTCCCGAGGAGACAGACAGTCGCACCTTTCAGGACCAGAATGTGCATCCCGAGAGGCCTTCCTGAGGACAGTCCCCAAGCCATGGCTGCCTCGCTGTCCCCTCCCCCGCAGCAATCTGAAACTACCTGCCCTGTCCCGCTCCCTCCACTGGAATGTAGTCGGTCCTCAGAGAGAGAGCCTCATTTGTTTTCTAAACAGAGTCTGGAAACAGCACCTAGAATAAACGGGAATCATTACAGCGAAGTAGACGGATGATGAATGCCAAATTAAACTTCAGAAAAGAAGCTTGTGCAGTATATGGCAAGTTTGGGGGTTTTTGACCAAGTGAATCCATGTGCACAGCCCGAAAAGTCACGTAACATGAGATTCACAGAACGCAGTCCTCTGCCCGCGGGCTGGGAGGTGGCCAGACCTCAGGTTCCGGAGGTGGGTGCCCTGTATTGTGAGTTCTCAAAGGTTATCCAAGTGGCAACAGGGGAGACAGCCCCCAACGATTTAGATCACGAACCCCAGAGCTGGAATGATGCATTTGCAATTCATTATGGGCTGGGATGATGAATTTGCAGTTCAGTAACAAGCTGCAAGGATTTTAAACCCAGAGATTAGGCAGGATCATCTGGGGAGACTGCAGTTGAAATGGAGGACAGAACCAGAAGAAATATCAACATTTGCCCAGATGGCATGGGTCAGTGGTTGAGCATCAACCCATGAACCAAGAGGTCACCAGTTTGAGTCCCATTTAGGGCACCTGCCAGGTTTGGGGCTCGATCCCCAGTAGGGGAGCACACCAGGCAGCTGATAGAAGTTTCTCTCTTATCAATGTTCCTATCTCTCTATCCCTCTCCCGTCCTCTCTCTAGAATCAATGAAAATGTATTTGAAAAAAGAACTATCAACATTAAGGTGAACATACAGAAAGTCCACTGCTGAGGGAGAAAAACCAGGAGATAAAGCAGTACCAATTGAAATGCCAGCCCACGATTTCCGAAGGTTACGAGGCTCTAGTCACTTCACGGTGGAGAAAGTGCCAGAAACAAGGCCACTCTGAGCCCAGGAGACCCGAGAGGTGAGGAAGCAGTCTGAGTGGACAGACAGAGGTGAGTCCGCTGGGTCAAGTATTTCCCATGAAGATTAGCATCCAAATTGAGATGTGGCTCTAAAGGTAAATATATGCTGAACTTCAAAGATTTAGTCTGTAAACTGAAAACGTCATTTCTCATTAATTATATTACATTTGATGTTATAATATGATTATATATGTAGAAATGAGAATATATCAGCTATGAGTTAAATAACATATGTTGTTAAAACTAATTTCCTCTACATTTGCTTTTAAAGAAAATGCTAAATAGAAAAATTTACATAGAAAAGGCACCTTGCATTTATTTCTACTGGACGTGCTGAATGTTAACTGAATGTTCAGTTAACACTGTGCTAAGAAAGACAAGATCTGAATGATTTTTTTTCTTTCACCTGTAGATGCCATTTAAATGCACTTTCCCCCTGACTGGTGTTGCTCAATGGTTAATGTCAGCTCACACATCAAAAGGGAATAGAACCCTGTCAGGGGCAAGTATCTGGGTTGCAGGTTTGATTCCTGGCCCCTGAATGTGGCAGGTAACCAACCCGTGTGTGTGTGTGTGTGTGTGTGTGTCTGTCTGTCTGTCTGTCTGTCTGTCTCTCTCTCTCTGGTGAGGACTAACAAAGTGAACACAAAAATAATAATGAAATAACATAAATGCACTTCCCTTTCTTCCATCACGCAGACTAGCAAGTGCTCCCGGTGACGCACGCCGGCACTCACACGGCTCCTTGGGGACTGAGAAAGCCTCCAGTTGACAAGAGTGAAGTGGGTGAGAGCACGAAGGCTATCTGAAGAGGCCAGGCTCGCTCCAAAGGCACGGGTCACAAGTAAAACAAGGAACAGGAATCAGACAGAAAAAAGGACCTTGAGACACTTCTTCTGAAAAAGACGGATCGTGTGAGTGAGGGAGGTGCCGAGAGCCAAAGAGATTATTCTATCCCATTGCTGGGCCAGGGAGAAGGGGGACACACACAGGAAGACACTCTCCTCCACCCCCAAGTCTTCATGAACATGTAGATCCACTTACATGTTCATGTCTGACTGAAACAGTCAATCACACAAAACCCTATCCGGGCTCTGACCATCCCAGACCAAAATCCAAAGGTCTCCTAAAGACAAATAATCATAATAATAATAACAGAAGTATATATTAGGCTCCAGTGATAACAAGATGAATGGGTCACAAGTCCTCAAAGACCGCAACTGTGTGGAGGCATGGTATGGTAGGGAGACAGCATGTAAACAAAACAGCCCTAATAAAAACGGAGAGAGTCTCAAACTGTCATAAGAGATCCCCAACTGCTGTCTGATCGCTTCCTAAATGGCAGTCCAAAGCAGCCACAATGAAAGGTACACTAATACTCCTATTTCCTACAGGCATAATATTACAGACTGGAAGTCTATTCCTGAACAAATATGAAAAGAAAGAAAGAATAGACACAAATGTTGTTATAAACATACATATCTAGATCAGAGAAGCCCTTCTGGAATGCTCCCTTTATGGGCAAGAGTGGTGGCAGATTCTCAAAATCTAGTGAAGAATGCCTGGCTGGTGTGGCTCAGTGGTGGAGCTTTGATCTATGAACCAGGTGGTCCCAGGTCGATTCCCAGTCAGGACACATGCCTGGGTTGCGGGCTTGATCCCCAGTGTGGGGGGTGCAGAAGGCAACCCACCAATGACTCTCTCTCATCATTGATGTTTTTCTCTCTCTCCTCTCCCATTCACTTTGAAATCAATAAAAATATATATTAAAAAAATCTAGTGAGCTGAGACCGGTTTGGCTCAGTGGATAGAGCATCGGCCTGTAGACTGAAAGGTCCCAGGTTCGATTCCGGTTGGGGGCATGTACCTTGCTTGCAGACACAACTCCAGTGTGGGGCGTGCAGGAGGCGGCTGATGGATGTCTCTCTCTCATCCATGTTTCTGACTTTCTATCCCTCTCTCTTCCTCTCTGTTAAAAATCAATAAAATATAATTAAAAAAAAATCTAGTGAAGTACAGAAAGGGGACTTCTTTTCCTTGCAGACTTCTCTGGAGCAAGCCTGAGTATTCCTTTGTTGCTCTGAGAATCTTCTTTCCTTCAAGTTTACAAGCCTGGACGATTCTCACTGCCAAGTGATCGCAGCACCTGACTGCCTCAGTCACGGCGAAGATGGAGCCGGGCATTTTTCCAGAGCTGCATGTTCAGAACTTGGTCCTCCCAGTTTCAACCAGCTTTCCTGGACAACTCTGTGATGGCTCTGTCCCAGGGCTGCTAGCCTTCCCTGAACACGGATTTTCTTCCAAGCCGTCTAATCTCTTTCTTCCCCTGGAGTAATCAAAGCTCTCCTAGTCCCTGTGCTAAAACTTTCTTCCTGTAACGATTTACAGCCATTTACAATTATTCTGTATCACAACATGCCACTTTTATTTGAATTCAGATACTCCATAAAAGCAAATCAATAAAGAGTAGGTGAGCACATGGCAACCACTGGCAAATTCTAAACCATTATACTTTGGATTAAAAAAAATAATAATAACAATCACCTTACCTTGTTAAATTCATTTTATGTATTTTATAGTTAAAAACTCCTAAGTGGTCTTTATTCTTTTTGTTGTTGGTTAATCCCCACCGAGGATTTTTAGAGAGAGTAGAAGGGAAGGGGAGAGACAGAGAGAGAAATATTGATGTGAGAGAGACACATTACTGGTTGAGCCCCAACCCGGGCCAGGGATCAAGCCTGCAACCACAGTACATGCCCTTGACTGGAATCGAACCTGAGACCCTTCAGTTCACTGGCCAACGGCTCTATCCACTGAGCCAAACCAGCCAGGGCTGGTCTTTATTCTTTAATATATAACCTCAATCCACAACAATACATACATAATCTATATGTATCTGTATCTGTGTGTGTGTGTGTATATATATATATATATACATATATATATATATGCATGTATCTATATATATATATACACACATATATACATATATACATATATACATATATATACACATACACATACATGATATGGTTTATTAAAAAACACTGCTACAATTATTCATGTCCTTAGATCAGCCTCTAAATGACATTCAACCCAAACGTTATAAGAAGAAAATTATTTCTGCCAACATACATAGTGCCTTTACCAAAAAAAAAAAGTCTCCTCAGTAATTTTCAACAGCACGTGTTAGCACGCACACTTTGTCTACAAAAATCCCTCCTTGTTTTCCTTCTACACAGTCTTACAGTCATCAGAAATAGTTCACCTTGAACCCTTCAGAAGCAGGCAAGTCAAGCAGCTGTTTAGGTCTGTAATACTATCTGGTAACTTAGCACCCAAGCCACATTTGGGCGATCCGTGTTGGCTTGTGTTAGAATGATTTTCCTTTGCCCTGCTCATCTTTTGGGAACAGTTATTCACAAGCTCAATGGAGAAAAGTGTGCATTTCATTTGTAATACTTAATGCCAGGATGAAAACAGATGTTCCTATTAGGTTAAAGAGCCTTCTTCGGCCCTGTTTAAAAAAAAAATTGATTTCAAATATTTCCAAATGTATATAAATCTAACATCACAGAAGCAGCTGTATCTTAGTCTCAGTAATACTTAACGTAAAATTTTATTTGGCCAACATATGCTCACATAAAATGATGTAATCTTATCTCTGTAATTGTATGAGACATTTTTTACCCTTCTGGTCACTTTATCTCTTTACTTTCTTCCAAACATTTTTGCCATAAAACTCCAAAATGTCCCAAAAACTGATGTAGCCCCTCACATCCATGACCAACTGTACATTTTTTAAAAATTCCACACTTAGCTACAGGCAGCAAAAATGCTAAAAACCAGATTCAAAGATAAAAGCTTAGAAGTAGCCAGAGATAAAGAACACATTACTTTTAAAGGAGCAACAATTATGCTGACAGACAGCTAAGTCAAGTTGTGGGTTATAATCAATGGTAGGATACTGGTTTCATTAAATATGAGCAGTAAAGTAAGATCTTTAAAATGATGAAAGAAAGTCTATTCCCGATGACCCTGTCTTGCAAGAAAGATAGTGAGACAGAAATTTGGTAAAAGAATGCCATCAAACAACCTTAAAGAAATTCTAAAGTGTGTTTTGGAAGAAAAAACTTATCCCAGAAAGAAGGTCAGACATACAAGAGGTATGAAGAATAACCAAGAGAATATGTAAATCTAAATCAGAGGCTCTCAATCGCACTGGAAATTTGAATTACTTGAGGAGTACTTAAAAAATACAGTCATGAACCTCTTAATGGCAGGGATGGGTGCTGAGGAATGCTGTGGGAACACCAAAAGTGCACTTACAGCCGAAACCGGTTTGGCTCAGTGGATAGAGCATCGGCCTGCGGACTGAAAGGTCCCAGGTTCGATTCCGGTCAAGAGCATGTATCTTGGTTTTGGGCACATCCCCAGTAGGAGGCGTGCGGTTGATCGAAGTCTCTCTCTCATTGATGTTTCTAACTCTATCCCTCTCCCTTCCTCTCGGTAAAAAAAATCAATAAAATATATATATTTTTAAAAATGTGCACTTACACAATCCTAGATGGTCGAATCTACTATACACCTAGGCTGTAAGGCTACAAAACTGTACAACATATAACTGCTGAATACTGGAGGTAACTGTAACACAATGGTGAGTACAAAACTTTTAATAGTCCAGTGACAACAGTTAATAATATTGCATTGTATATTTGAAAGTTACTGAGAGTAAATCTTAAAAAAGTTTGGCTCAAGTAAACTCATGAATAGCCTACCAGTTTGAACATTTCTTATGCTGACACACCGCACATCTTAAACTTACACAATGTCCTTTGTCAATTATAACTCAATTTTAAAAATTAACTGAATAGAAAGCCTGAAAAAACATGTGAACTGCAGCGTAAGCCCTGTCCAGAATAAAATTCATAGCTTTGTAGGAACGCATTAGAAAAGAAGGTTGAAAAAACCGTAATTCAGCAGTCATCTCAAATTGTTAGAAAAAGAACAAATTAATCCCACGAATTGTAGGAGGAAGAAAACAATGTGCAGGAAGTAATAAAATTAAAATAACCAGACAATAGGGATGAGCAACAAAACCCAAGGCTGATTGTTTAAGGAGGCCTGAGTTGGCTGTGGATCCTGGACTCACCACCTCCCATGAGCAAACTCAAACATGTATGAATAGAGACTCACTTCTCCTGTGAGACAAACGGCTGAACGACCAGCTTCTGAACCACAAGTGAGAACAGAGATGGACTGGAGAGGGAGGTGAGCTATGGGACAGCCCTGGCTCTGGAGTGCCACTGTTTATGTCCCCTCCGCTGAGGCCTGGCAGGTGCTCTACTTTGGGGCTGGGCTTTTGTGCAAGATCAAAGGCAGGGGGTTCCCGGCTCCGATGCCTGGAGCCTTCTGGCTCCTAAGCAAGCAGAACGGGGTGCTGGCCTCTGTGCTGGGAGCCACCCTGGCCTGGAAACCCAGGGCCCGGGCATCATCCTAAGAACCTGCTCTGCCCCAGCTGGCTTCCCCGAACTATCGGGCTGCAGCACCTGGACAGAGGTCGCTTGTGTACAGGACACTTTGTGCAGAGAGAGCTGAGGAGCTGCAGATGCTTGGGGGGGGGGGGGGGCGAGGGGGGGAGAGATGGGAGACACTCCAGGGGAAAGGTGAGTTAAGCTGGCCTCTGCCTGCACAGCGTGGGAAGGGGCTCCATCAGGCGCTCTAGCCTGCTCAGTCTCTGCAGCACGTTCCCAGACACCGCCCTCGCCCGTTTTAGGTAAAAGGGACAGAGCAAGCAGGACCAACAGGGCATTAGCACACTTGACCTTGCCAGCCAGAGCTGCTCCTGCTCATAGGCCTGTGGTCCTGACACCCTAGAAACCTCCTCTGCCCCCCCAATTCCTACCGAGCCTACACAGAGGCCACTTCTACATAAGGCCATTTTTTTCAAGGTGTGGAGAAACAGCTATTCTGTCTCATTCTTATAAGAAATGTAGATAAATAATTTATAATTCAAAGAAATGGTCATAAGACTGCTCACCATATTAGAGAGTGGAACATGGGAACTTAGAATTTCAACTAAGAGTTAGCAAGTATAAAGAACTAAGTAGACCTAAAAAAAAAAAAAAAAAAAAAAAAAAAAAAAAAAAAAAAAAAAAAAAAAAAAAAAAAAAAAAAAAAAAAAAAAAAAAAAAAAAAAAAAAAAAAAAAAAAAAAAAAAAAAAAAAAAAAAAAAAGTCAACAGACCTGAAAAATGCAATAACTGAAATGAAAAATACATTAGAAAGAATCAACATCAGATGAGCTAATACAAAAGGATGGATCAGTGACCTGGAACAGACTCATCCATATACAGTAGAGATATTAACAAAGGTGTCATGGGAAAATAGAAAAGATGACCTTGACAATAAATGGTGAAGCTGGTTTGTGCTAGATATCCATACGGAAAAGAGAAATAAAAAAAACTGATGCTTCATAACTAAACAAACAAAAGTCAGTTCCAGGTAAACTGTATTTTCACACGTGACAGGCAAAACAAAAGGCTTCTAATCTACAACACAGTGGAATAACAACTATGTCCTCAGAGTTAGGGAAAGACTTCTCAAATAGGACACAAAAAGCACCTATTGTAGTTTTAAATCACTTTGAAAGAAAATAATTTAAAAAGAAAATAAACTGGTAAATTAGACATTAAAATTAAGAACTTCAAAAGACATCATCAAGAGAGTGAAAGGGCAAGCCACAGAGAGAATGGAATTATCTCCATAACCTCAATCTGGAAACGTCCCAAATGTCCATCAATAGCAGAACAAACTGTGGTTTCTTCAGACACAATGGAGTACTATACAGCCATGGAAACAATGAACCACAGCCATACTCAACAACACAGACTCTCAGAAACATGTTCAGTGAAAGAGGCCAGATGCTGAAGAATCCAGACTGAAGGACTGCATTTACATAAAACTAGAGAACAGAAAAAAAACCCTCACATATGGTGTTAAGGAATGAATGTTTAGGCGGCAAAACTATCAGAAAAGCAGGAAGCAATTATCTACAATTAAAGTCAGGGTAACAGTTATGGGAGAGGGTGAGGGGGGATGTTCTATTTCTTGACCTTGGTGGTAGCTGCACAAATTATCTGTTTTCTGAAAATACAGTGATGTATGTTTTTTTTAAAAATATTTTGTGTACTTTTAAATGTAAAAAACTCAAAAATACCCAGGGGCATCTGATACAGAGTGGCCAGAAATGATGCTCTATGCTGGGTGTGTTTAGGAGTATGGCACTACTTCCATTTACAGTTCAAGTATCTCAGCCATCTTTCCTTCTAAAATATCACAAAACACCATCAAATAATGAGCACTCCACGGATAAACCAATATTTATTACAACCAAGAGCCAGGGCAAGTTTCTCTGGGATCCAAGGAGATGACCGAGCTCCCTCTCGGTATGCAAACAGCACGGGAATGCTCAACTGCCAACTCAAAAGGAGAGCTACCTCTGGAAGGAGGTTAATGGGCTGTGGATAAGTGTAAAGGTCCATTGTAATTTTTATTTCCAAATCTATAATACGTTAGTTATTTCAAAAAAAAAAAAGGCTGAGGCAAATATGGAAGTGTTAAAATTTAACAAAAGACATGGGTAAGATATCTTTTAATGTATTTACTACATTATGTTGGAAATGCATATCATTAAAGAGTAAAACAAAAGATCCTGCAATCTTATCAGCTCATTTCTCCAGGTAAAAATTCTGCTTCAGCCAAAGCAGGTCATCAGTTAGCCTTCCAGAAATAAAGTCTGAAATATTCAAAAATACTATGTTCTATACCAGTGGTCTGCAAACTGCGGCTCACAAGCCACATGCGGCTCTTTGGCCCCTTGAGTGCGGGTCTTCCACAAAATACCACGGGCCTGGGCGAGTCTATTTTGAAGAAGGGACGTTAAAAGAAGTTTAAGTTTAAAAAATGTGGCTCTCAAAAGGAATTTCAATCGTTGTACTGTTGATATTTGGCTCTGTTGACTAATGAGTTTGCCGACCACTGTTCTATACCACCACCACCACTAAATCTCAGGTTTTCTTCTTCTCTAGGCTAACTATCATCCATGTCTCATATCCAATTTTTCACATACTTCATCATTCCAGCCATTTTATTCTGAATGTAATATCCCTCAAAATGAAGGGCCACGATCCTAATAACTGCACTGTGTGTGTCTCCTCCAGTGTCTCATTTCGCCTTATAATTCACAGATACTCCTGATAAGAAAAAAATTAGGTCTTTTTCTTCCCAGTTAGCCCAGCTATATAGCTACCCCAATTGTATAAGCACTGGATGGTTTAGCTACCCAATATCCACAGTCCTCTTTTGATTATAGGTTCTTGCCATCCATCACTTTGAATATTTCTTGCCACTCCTGTCTGACGTGCATAGTTCCTGTTGAGAAGTCTAAGTGATAACAGAGGTCCCATTCCCCTCTGGTTTGGCTAGGAGCCTCTGACGCAATTCTGCCCAGTAAGACTTGCAGGAGTCTTGTGCTGGTGGGCTTGGAGGAAGGTTTCTCCACTCTTAAAGGAGACATACAAGAAGAGGCAGTCTCTTCTTGCCCTGGATGCTGACACATCAGAGCATGCCCTGTGGAACTGAAAGAGCCACGTCGCAATCATGAGGCTTCAGGCAAAGGCAGACTGGAAAGGTTGTGCTCTCAACACACCACCCCTAGGGTGCCTTACTCCAAAATGCTGATTATCTTCTTTCTAGACCACAAACTTATCCCAGTCATTGGTTACTGAATCAACTTCTTCCCAATGTTGTGTCTATCAACTAGGCCAGTGATTGTAAATGTGGTATCCATAGTATTTTCTCTTCCAAATAACCCCGTGAGTTTTATAAGACTCTTCACATATTTTCTTTAAATTTTTTTTTCTTTTTGCAGAATACAAAGATGAAGCAAGATTATTATTTTTAAAAAAGAACCCGCATGTGCCCTGGCTTAAGAGAGTTGGCCCACAAACTGAAGGGTTGTGAGTCCGATTCCTGGTCAAGGGTATGTGCTTGGATTGCAGGTTCGATCCCCTGCCCCGGTTGAGGCATGTTATGGAGACAACCAATCCATGTGTCTCACATCAATGTTTCTCTCTCTACTTCCCTCTACCCCTTTCTCTCTCTCTAAAAAATAGAAAAAAAGAAAAGTATCCTTGGGTGAGAATTAAGAAGACAAGACAAAAAAAGAGCCTGCATATTGTATTTAAAAGGCATTACAATTAAAAGTTTGCTCTGGCTGGGTGGCTCAGTTGACTATACCGTCATCCCAGGGATTAAAAATGTGTGGGTTCAATTCCTGATGGGAGCACATATCTAGGTTGCAGGCTCAATCCCAGGTCAGGGTACATATAACCAATTCAGTGTGTGTGTGTGTGTGTGTGCGCGTGCGTCTCCCTCTAAAGTCAGTAAACACATCCTCTGGTAAGAATTCTTTTAAAAAAGGCACTAAAACTTTTAAAAAAGCCATCAAAAATGTAAAACACAACGTTCCCTGTAATTACATCCTTCAAAGATAACCGCTGTTAAACGTTTGGCCTACTTTGATTCATGATATGTAGTAGTTTCTATGAAATTAGTTTCTTTCAAAGAAAATACTCCTATCAGGATTTTTGGTCCTGGGAAAGACAGGCAGACATTGAAAAAAGAAATCCGCAGCCAACAGGGGGAGATTATGAAACATCCTGATGTGGAGGAAAGAGCCACAGACTGAGAACAGGACAAACTGACTCAACCCTGGCCCTCATGCGCAACCATAAACCGCTGGCCTGTACTGCCTCCATTTCTAGGTGAGATAAGAATACCCGCTTCACAGACTGTTGGGGAACATTTAGGAGGCAGGGTGCCCAGATGAGTTCTAGTGGGGTTCGCATTTGCTGGAGCTTCGTTTTGTTTTGTTTTTCTCTCCTTGCTCAGAAGCATCACCCAGGAGGCATGTGGAAGTGAGAATCCCAGATGCGCTCTCTGAGAATCCCTGGGGTGGGGCCCGGGAACCAGAAGCAAGGGCAGGCACGAGAATAAAGAGCACTGGGCATCACTTGCTTTTACTGCTGCGCTGTTTAACCTCTGACACCGGCAGTGTGAATAGCAAATGAGGATTCCTGTTTTAAAAATAGATCCCAGTTATGCTTAAAAAGATGTCATTAAGAGAGACTTCGTGGTACGTATGAAAGAGAACTTCCCTTAGCAAAAGTCATTATTAGTTGTATTTGAAACAAAGGACCGCAACTCATTTCTATCCGAATGCGCCTCTGTGATTCTCCTTCCATCTCGGGCCACAGATCAAGGTAGACTACATTGAATAAGTAAGCATTAGAGTAATCTAGTTTATCTCATTTTTTAAAAAACAACTCATGAAAACTGATCTGTGGGAGATTTCAAATCCTCTCTCAAATTGCCCCCTCCATACAGACTACAATGACTGGGAAAATATTTATCCCAACTTTTTAATTACACGGGTAACTTTATTTTTCTTTCAATAATTCAGTTTAAGACAATTCAAACTAATACTTGTTAGGTATTAACTTCAATATGCAACCTATGCCACTTATATAAAATGCATGTATATGAAAGATCCACCACTAGAATGCTTGCCGTGAGGTTTCCAAATAAAAGGATTTCATATTTTTTCATTTCTCATGTTTTATGTATTTATTTTTATTTTTATAGTGAACAGCACTACCTATATAATATTTAAGCTTTAAGTTCTTATTTCAAGAAGAAAATGCAGGCTGGTGTGGCTCAGTGATTAGGCATCGACTTATGAACCAGGAGGTCATGGTTTGATTCCAGGTCTGGGTAGTAGGCTCTATCCCGGGTGGGGCACGCAGGAGACAGCCAATCAATGATTCTCTCTCATCATTGATGTTTCTCTCTTTCTCTCCCTCCCCCTTCCTCTCTGTAATCAATAAAAATATTTTTTTTAATAAAAGAGAAGAAAATGCAAAAGCCTGAGAATTCAGTAAGGGTTCATAACATAAAGAATGTTAAAAGTTTTTAAATTTTTTATTTTCCAAAGTCAACAATATCAGAGAAGTTTAAAAGATTGATTTTTCTATTTGGAGGAAATTAATAACCTTTCACATATTCTGCCAAAAATTCTAAAGCTCTTCAGCTTTCAAAAATAACCATGTTTTCAAAAGCTTTATATTACTGGGTCAACTGACAAACGAATACAGACAGTATTTGATTTGATTAAATCATTGCATCAAGGTTAAATTTCATTAAGTTGGTAACTATTCTAAGGTTATGTAAGACAATGTCTTGGTTCTTAGGAAATACACAAAAAGTTTCCAAAGGTAAACGGGCATGATATATGCCACTTAATCTCAAATAGTTCAGGGAAAAAAAATGCAGAACAGAATGAATGATAAAGCACATGCTAAGTAGGGAAAATGTTAACTGGTGAATGTGGGTAAAGGGTATGAGAGTTGTTGGTACAATTTTTGCAATTTTATGTAAGCTTGAAGTTATTTCTAAATAAAATTTAATTGAAAAAAAAGCAAGAGATAAAATAACATTCAAAACTGTCCTAAGAAAACACCATCCCTTTGGACCGACTTCAAGCAAGAGTTTATTGGGGGAAGAAGGGCTGGAAAGCAATATCTTTTAAATTGTGCTCATGAAAACACACGCAGGATCAACTCAAGCAAGACATTAACTTAACAGTCCAGACCAGCTGGCATGGCTCTGTGATTGAGCATCAACCTATGAACCAGGAGGTCACGGTTTGATTCCAGGTCCAAGCACATGCCCAGGTTGCAGGCTGGATCCCCTGTGTGGGGTGTGCAGGAGGCAGACGACCAATGATTCTCTTTCATCATTGGTGTTTCTCTCTCTCTTCCTCTCTGAAATAAATTTTAAAAAATGTTTTTAAAAGAGGACTCTAGTAGAAATATGCGAGCCCTAGATTAGTATTTTCTAGTGGCCACATTAAAAAGTAAAAGAAGCAAGAGAAACTATTATTAATATATTTTGCTCTGCCAATATCTAAAATATTATCATTTGAATATAATCAATGTAAAAAGTATTGAGATATTTAGCTTTTTTTTTTTCATACTTAAGTCTTCAAAATCTGGTGTTTATTTTACAATGACAGCACACCTCCAGGCAGATGCTGACTTTTCATAGGAAATACCTGATCTGCATTTATATTTCATAAAATGTACAGTTTTGAGAAGTGGGTTCACATAGCCACGCTGTTTCAAACATAGTTAAAAGTTTTCCCATCCCTGATTTGAGCGTCAGTCTTTAAATGGAAAAGTAAATTAATGAAAATTCAATATAATGGAAAATTCATTCCTCAATCTCACTATCCACAACTGCAAGCCCGGTAGCCACACGTGGCTACAATGCAGGGCAGACGGGTTGAGATGAAGAAACAAATTTAGTGTATCCTATTTATCAAAAGATTTCTAAGTTATCGATGATAAAGTAAGGACTCCTATTCCTATCTCCGAGTCATCATCAGCCATTCCCTGCCACCGATGAGAAATACACCAACACAAAAAGCCTTCTTTCCCTTCTGCTACAGCTGTCACACTCGGCGGTTGACTTGCCTGCAAACTGGCTCTCACCTGGTCCACTCACTTTTTTTTTTTAATATATTTTATTGATTTTTCACAGAGAGTAAGGGAAAGGGATAGAAAGCCAGAAATATCGATGAGAGAGAGACATCGATTAGCCGCCTCCTGCACACCCCCCACTGAGAATGTGCCCGCAACCAATGTACATGCCCTTGACCGGAATCAAACCTGGGACCTTTCAGTCCCCAGGCCGACGCTCTAGCCACTGAGCCAAACCGGTTTCGGCTGGTCCACTCACTTTTAACCGTGGCAGAGAGAACTCAAGCCCTGGCTCTCTGCAAGCCTCAGCGTCCGCTTCATACAGTGCCGAGTTTCAGCACAAATTCCACTCGAGGATCCCAAATGGAAGGCTGCACACAACAGGATTTGTCTCGGATTTAAAAGAGGAAGTGACCCCGAGTACCGAGGTGTTTTTTTTTTCCTTTTTAAACAGGTGTAAGAGATTAATCCAGTCAACACCAAGCAACACGAAAAGATTCTCCAATTAATAATTCGGTGCCAAGCAACTTGATCGGGGATTTGGCTGGAATCCCTCTGGCTAATCTCAACAAGGATGTTCCCAGAGACGTCCACGTTTAGGCCATTCTCATCTAAATGAAGGCTTAGGCCATCTTTTTTTGCCTGACCAACAAATAAGCAAAATCAAAATATATGCAAATGAATGAAATCCTGCCTGCTTGACAAAAGAAGGAAACAGTTGAAAAAATAATTCCATGCGGGCAAAAAATGCAATTCCCAAGTTCCCATAAAAACAGCATTGAGAAACGGTTCCTGAGAAATGTCTCTTTCCTAACGTCTAGCCAGACTTTTCCACTGCACAGTATTCCCCGACGTGGTTAACCATCAAAATCTAATCCACAACAAATCCTCGCATTGTTCGTTCTCTCTCTGCAGGCAACACCGGCGTTGCTATCCCGCTTACACTCGGAAGGAAGATGTTCTTTAGGACGGAAGAATCCTTTTTATTGTGAACTCACCGGTTCCTCACCCCCCTGGGAAGTGAGGTAAAGAGCGTGAACAATGGTGTGTGTCAGCGTTAAGGTCTGTATTCTCTACACAAAATCCCTTCTTCCCTTCCCCTTCCACCGCCCTGATCTAACTTGCTTTCAGGCGACATCATACTGGGAGGCAGGGGAGGATGTTAAAGACATAAGACATCTCGCTAACCATTTGTGTGGAAGCAAAAATCATCATCAATGAAAACTATTTTCCTACCAACATTAACTATTGCCACTTAAGTTCCTTTTCTCCTTAATGAATCTTTTTTTTCTTCCCCCTCTCTCTAAACCTTTCCCTTAAAGCCTTAAACAGCATACAAACGTTTTTAAAGCTATTCCCTCTGAAAATAAAGTTTGTTTTTGGCTAGAGATGTATTTCACCCGGGAAAATAGGGACGCATTCTTGCAGGACACAGTCTCAGCTGCGGTTTTCGCTAGGAGGCCTGTCCATCCCTATGTCATCGCACATCCAGCCTCACTTCTCTCGGAAACCAGCTAACTCTGCAGAAACTGCCCTTTTTATTTAAAGACAAAAAAAAAAAAAAAAAAAAAAAACCACCAAAAAACAGTGAACAGGGAAAAAAAAAAGAAATGCAAACGACGCACCAGAACACACTCCTGTGCCCTCTAGCCCAGCAGGGCAAGCGCCATTCCAAAAAGGCAGGTAAAACAATTCAGGTCCCAGGTCCCCCGTCCCCACAAGCGGCGGCCAGACAGAGCCCCCCACCCTGACCCCGGCGACCTCCACGCCAGCAGCGCCCAGCACCCCAGGCCACGGCACCAAAACGCCTGCAGGGTCATCATCAGGATGCACAACTGCTTAAGGGAAAGGACAGCAAATAATAAAAAAAAAAAGTCGGATAAGCAAAAAAAAGGAGCTTCACCTTCCCTTCTGGGGGGAACCCAGGAGCAAGCCCGGCCACCAGAGAAGGGTCCTCCCCACCCCCTTTTATTTTATTTTATTTTTATTATTTCCCAGACTCAGGCAAACAGCTCCCATTTAACAAACTCCCCTCCGCGGCCGGGCGCCAGCGCGGAGCTCCTCCCGGGGAGAGAGAGAGAGGGCGGCCCGGCGAGCGGGAGGAGGCCGAGGGGGCAACCCGCGCGCGCTCGCCCTTCGCTCGGGGGACCTCAGCACTTGCACGGGGAGCTGCGCCGCACACCGGAGCCCACCTCGCCGACCCTGGATGCCCCCCCAGCCCGCACGCACTGTCCCGCGGGGAGCGCGCTGCCCATGCAAACCCCCCCCCCACCCCATCCCCCGAGCCACCCCGAGGCCGGAGCTGCGGAGCCAAACTCGGCTTGTCCCCGGGGCGCCGACGGGGGGATGGAGGGGGGATCAGAGGGAGGAAAACGCGGTGGCGTCTGCACCGTGCGGGGCTCCCCGACGACGCGGCGCCCCCCCCCCCGGGCCCCGTCTCCTTCCTGCAGCCGCCGACGACGCGGCGGGGCCTCAGGCGGGCGGGATGGAGGCTCCGCCGCCCCCCGCAGCCCCGATGCCTTTCATTTGGCCTCTGCGGCGACCGAGGCGGCCCGACAGCCACCCGGCGCTCGGCGCTCGGCACTGCACCACGCACGGGCGGGCGGGCGGGGGAGGGAGGCAGCGCCGGGCCCGCCGCAGCCCGGACCCCCCGCCTCCGCTGCCGGCGCGGCTCGCCCCCAAGCCCGGCCGCCCGCCCGCCCGCCCGCAGGCCGCGCTCCCCCGGCGGGTGTGAGGGAAAAGCCTGCGCTCGCCCGCTCGCCCGCTGCCCACCTCGATGTAGCCGGCCAGCGCCGCGGCAGGTGCCGTGAGCCCGAGCAGCAGCAGGACCAGGAACCGGCCCGTGGCCGCGGCGGCCGCGCTCCCGGTGGCCGCCATCCCTCCGGGGGGTCGCTCTCCCTCTCTCGCGCGCGCGCTCGGCCTGAAGCTCACACGCTCACACACACACACACACACGGAGGAGAGCAGGACCGTCCGCTCCGCGACCCAGAAGCATCTGAAGCCCGTGCGTCGCCGCCCCGGGGGTTTTACAGCGACCGGAACTGACTTCACAAAGCCACGCCCTCCTCCTCCTCTCCTGCCCAATGCCGGCCCGGAGGACCGCTCCGAGGCACCGCCTCCTGGCCACCCCGGAGCCAATCAGGGCGCGAGGAGAGAGC
>PVJN01044008.1:0-17531 GCA_004026805.1 Lasiurus borealis | reverse complement strand
AAGGGGAGAGGAAGGGGGAGGAGAGGAGGGAGAGGGGGAGGGGAAGAGGGAGGGGGAGGCAGGGAGAGGGAGAGGGAGAAATCCTACCCAAAGAATCTGAGAGGTTTTGTTTGGTTGGTTTGTTTCATTTTTTCAAAGGATAAGACCACATTTATTTAGAAAGCTACTAGCACATACCCTGTTTCCCCAAAAGTAAGACATCCCCTGAAAATAAGACCTACTTCCAGCTCTGCTTCTCGCTGTAATATAAGGCATCCCCCCCGAAAATAAGACCTCCCTGATCATAAGGCCTCCCCCGAACATAAGGCCTCCCCGGAATAGAAGGCCCCCGAAGCTACCGTCAGGCATCTGACTCCTGATGTAAAGAGACCTCACTCTGCCTGAACAACTCCGGCTGCGCTGCGGCCCATCAGCGAGCTGGTTTGTGATGACAACAACTACTGTACTGTCTATAGGTAATCAATTTCTTTTTTGTTGTTGTTCAACAATAAATGTGTACCATATTCTTGTTCATGGAAAAATAAGACATCCCCTAAAAATAAGATCTAGTGCATCTTTGGGAGCAAACATGAATATAAGAAAGACACCGTCTTATTTCTGGGGAAACAGGGTAGGAAGTAGAAGGGAGACAGTTGGGCTGTGCAGGCTCAGGAAACAGATTACAGAGCCAAGACAGGGCCCTTGGCGCTCAGGAGAGGGGAAGGCAAAGGGAGAGCCGCTGGGGAAGGGGGGAAGCAGGGGGTGGGGCTGCCGTGCTCTCAGAGAGAGAAGGTCAGACCTCGTGAGTCCTGAGCAGGAGGATTGGCTTATGTAAACATATTTTATTGATTTTTTTATAGAGAGGAAGGGAGAGGGATAGAGAGCTGGAAACATCGATGAGAGAGAAACATTGATCAGCTAGCTGCCTCCTGCACACCTCCCACTGGGGATGTGCCCACAACCAAGGTACGTGCCCTTGACCGGAATTGAACCTGGGACCTTTCAGTCCGCAGGCCAATGCTCTATGCACTGAGCCAAACCGGTTTCAGCAGCCCCCACTTTTTTTGTTGCTTCAAGCTGATCCGAGAATTGAACATTGCAGTGTTTGCCATGGGTAACTAGTTTGTTTTACTTTTCTACACTGCGAGTCTCTTGTAACTGTTTTCTTTGCTCTTTGTCTCGGCCATTTGAGAGTGAAAGGGTTAACGCTGTTGACTGCCTGTAGCAAGTGTCTGAAATTTCACGGCGTAACTTTTGGGCTTCGATTTCATTCCTGGGAGGCAGCGCAGTGAGTGATTAAGAGCATGAGCTGGCAGCTTGGGTTCAGATCAGCTAGATCACCAGCCCAGGGATCTTGGACTAGTTACCCTTTCAGTGTCTTATCAGTTCTCCTCCGGGTGTCTGAGATGGAATGAGATAACATGGGTGAAGCCCGAAGAATGGACTCAGGGTCCTAGGATGAAGGAATGCAGGCTAGATATTACTTCTGGCGGCATCTTATTTTCAGAGATTACTTTTGTTTTGTTACATCTTTTGTTCATGGAAATCATGTTTTATAAACCTAATTTCTTTTGACACCCTGATAGCAGTATGGAGGTTGTATTTGGAGAGACAGGGATTGGAAGTAAAGTGGTACCTCGAGGTACGAGTTTAATTCATTCCGTAACCTTGAGGCGTGGGAAACTATGAGATGCTCGAGTCTCGGTAAACTGGTGGGTCGTGTGCGGCCGGCCTATCCACGCCATTACTCCTATCTCAAATGTTTCTCATATTTCAAAGCAAAAATCGCTCACTCGACGGCTCGTATCTCAAAAATCTAGTATGTTAGGGCACTCGTATCTTGAGGTACCACTGTATAGAAGTCAAGTTAGAAAAATCTAAGAATAATCCATTTGATAGAAGATCACCAAAATAGCGGTGGTACGGATGCAGAGAAAAAGAGGTATTTATGAGATTGAGCTGACAGGATCTGGTGACCCACTGTGTGTGAAAGGTAAATAATAAAACACATCCCAGTTTGCGAGTTTAGAGGACTTGGCAAATGATGGTGCCATCCATCAAGCTCAGTGACATGGAGGTGGTTAGGGGGAGTGATACATTATGAGCTAAATTGTGATCGTGCCGAGTTTGAAGTTTCTTTTGTGGGATAATTAAGTGAAGTCCAATAAACGATTAAAAATAAACCTCGAGGGCTCGAGAAACATTGTAAAGCGAATACAGTGATTGAAGATTTAGCGGAGCATATATTTTTAGCAATGATCAGAGATAAAATTGCCCCGCAATAAGTGAAAGCCAAGAGACTTGGGGAAACAGACTTGAAGACAAAGGCAGTGATTCATCTTTGTACGTTTAGCCAGGACACTAGCCTCGTCCCTGGCACAGAGAAAATGCTCAATAAATATTTATTTCGTGGCTTACCGACTAACTGAGTGAATGAGGAAATAGGAGAAAGCCCAGGAAGAGACAGAAAAAGAGAAGTAGAAGATGACTGAGAACTAGCTCCTATGACTGATGCATTCTAAGAGGAGTCTTGGAAGAGCTCTGTGGTTTGGGGATCAGGCAGGCAAAGGCAGTTAGGGGTGATCAGGCTGGCAGGGGAGGGACAGTTAGGGGTGATCAGGCAGGTAGGCAGAGGCAATTAGGGGCGATTAGGCAGGTAGGCAGAGAGGTTAGGGGTGATCAGGCAGGCAGGCAGAGGGGTTAGGGGCAATCAAGCAGATGAGTAGTTAGGAGCCAGTCATCCTACAGGATCGGGCCTAAACCAGCAGTTGGACATCCTCTGAGGGGTCCCAGATTGGAGAGGGTGCAGGCCAGGCTGAGGAATGCCCCCTCTCCATGCACAAATGCCATTCACCAGGCCTCTAATATTATATAAATCTTATTGGAGAAATTGCCTAGATGTAATTTAACATCACTGTTTTGGGATAAGATTGGTGGTGAATACCATGAGAAGATCATTAAGTCAGGGAAGATAAAATAAGCATCTCTAAAAATTGAAGTATGGTTCAGCAACTATAATTAATGGTCTTTCAAATAAACATTTAAATAAAGAGATAAGGACTAGCCATCATAGAAGGATGCTGAGTCTCATTCTCCTTTAATCCAAATATGGTGGTACCTTTGAGATACGAGTTTAATTTGTTCCATAACCTTGAGGCGTGGGAAACTATGAGACACTTGAGTAGTGGTAAACTGGTGGATTTTGTGCAGCCGGCTGATCCGCGCGATGACTCCTATCTCAAATGTTGCTCGTATTTCAAAGCAAAAATCACTCGCTCGATGGCTCATATCTCAAAAATCTCGTATGTTAGGGCACTCGTATCTCCAGGTACCACTGTAACAAGATTTTTTTTTCTGATATAGCCTCTTGATTCTCATTTAATCCAACCATTTAGTCTAGCATCTTATTTCAACCCATCATCCTATAGGAGGGCTACTGCAACAGTCCTGCTTTGGTCTCTCGTCCCTTTTGCCCGCCTGCTCACTACCATCAAAGTCCATTTTCTAAAATGCTCATCTCATAATGCCTCTCTTGTGTTCAAAATCCCTCACTTGGTCAACATGTTATAACAGTAAAAATATCCCACCTCCTTCAGCTGGCGTAGGACCCAACCAATCCTGTCAATTGTGTATCTCCCCATTTATCTCTCTGATGCCCATCTCTTCCCTGAGTTTGCCCTTCTGTTAAGGTCAAGACTGAGCTCCTATCCTAGGAGTGTCTGGACAAGTTCTAAGATCCTGGATGCTTACAGATTCTGTATTGCTCATCACTTGCTTCTTTACATCATCATGGACTTCCTGCATTTGCAGGTCAAAGATTTGTAGCTGGACTACTCTTCCCCACTACAAGGGAATCTTCTTTTTGATGCTTTCCTGCCCCATTTCTCAGGAGCCCCTGCCACACAGTGTCTGAGGTTAGCGTAATCTTTGAGGTCATCTTTATCTCAACTCAAGACATTTTCCAGTTAGAAAGCCCAGGCTAATTTGAAAGCCTAGTGCTGGAGGTAGAAATGAAGAAAGACAGTTTTCTCCAAATGCTCTGGAAGTATATTGGGCAATAAAATGTAAATAGAAGGAAGCCCAAGAAGAGACTGAAAAAGAGAAGTTAAAAAGATGACTGAGAACTAGCTCCTATGACTAATGCATTCTAAGAGGAGTCTTGGAAGAACTCTGTGGTTTGGGGATCAGGCAGGCAAAGGCAGTTAGGGGTGATTAGGCTGGCAGGGGAGGGACAGTTAGGGGTGACCAGGCAGGTAGGCAGAGGCAATTAGGGGCAATTAGGCAGGTAGGCAGAGAGGTTAGGGGTGATCAGGCTGGTGGTGGAGGCAAGGTAGGGGCGATCAGGCCACCAGAGGGGCAAGGTTGGGGCGATTAGGCAGGCAGGCAGAGGGGTTAGGGACAATCAGGCAGATGAGTAGTTAGGAGCCAGTCATCTTACAGGATTGGGCCTAAACCAGCAGTTGGACATCTCCATCTCAATTGTTAAAACCAACTGCTCCCCCATTTCTTAATTTAATCATCTTCTTCAGTTTCTTCCAGAATCTATTATCTCCTGTTGTCTTTTCATCAACCCTAGGCACATGTCTTCCGTCAACTGGACTCCTTTCTCTTCCAACTCATCTGAACAAAATAATTTATAGCCTTACCTCATTTCTCCTTTCAATGATAACACTCAATGTTCCTCGTATGTATCTATTCCTTAAATCTCATTTTATTCATTCATATTTCTTACTGAGCAAGAGCGACTTCCTCTTTTCCTTTCCTTCCCCCTAAGCAGTTTACTGCTACAGACATTGCCATTTTCTATAGACAACATCTTGCAAGTAGCTTACCACAGGGAGTTTTTTTTTTATTTTTATTTTTTCTCATTTTCCTGGCCAGTCAGTCATAATTCTGTGTAGTGGCTCTGTAGTGCCTAGCTAAATGGGCATTCCTTTCTATGTCCTTTATTATGCTGTTTAACCTTCACAGCAGCATCACATAGTGCCCCAGGAAAGGAGAAACGGAATAATCTGCCATGGGGCACACAGGGCGGAGATCTGAATTCCAGCAGTTACAGTCCAGAGCCCAGATGTTTAATGTTATCCATCTGCTCCTTTAACTCTATTAACCAGCTCTGCAGCGCTTTGAATGATGGCCTAAGAGTGTGAAGAACAAACAGGATCACACTAAAGAAGAAAAATATAGAGAGACCATCTTGTAATGAGATTTCTCTAAGAGATCACGTGTACTTCCTAGATGAGTCAACTGACTTGTACTAGGTGAGTTACACCCTGGAGCTAACTCTGGGCTTTATCATTGTTCAATCACAGCTGGATTACGTTTACCACCTGTTCTTAAGGGAAGGAACACATTTTAAACATATTTGAGTAGAGGAATTTCTAGGCAATTTTGATTGCCACTTGATAAAAAGAAAGAGTGAAGGGAATTGAGTGTTTCTGGAATCTCTTAAAAGCATCCTGAGGATAGGGGTAGTCTTATTATTTGCTTACGGCATTTACCAATCTAGAAGTCGTCTTAGATAGCAGCCCCACAAGAGGCTAGTAAGTATACATTGATTTCATTTTTTCCCCCCAAAGAACATGTGAGGTTTTTATTCCCATTTTGCAGATGAGAAACCTGAGCTTCAAGAAGGCCTACTAACATTCCTAAGACCATTAAAGGCAGGGTCACCATATAAACCCAGGTCTTTGGTACTCAAAATCCACACCTATCATTGAGGTACTGAAAGATAGCTACTTAGAACACAAAATACAGTTTCCAATTTTAAGAATCAATGAAGCAATCTACACTCTTATGTTCAGAGATGCATACGGTGGCCTTGGGAAAAGCCACCTTCTATGGATCTCAGTGAGGGAACAAGCGTGGCAGACAAGTGAGGACCCGGAGATTTCTAGGATGGTGTCTGTGTGGATGGCGGGACACTCACTGAACTTGTGATTTACTTGAAAAACTGGCTCTGGAGGAATCTGAGTGTTAGGATAAGAGTGTCAAGAACCAATGCGATTACACTAGGGAAAAAACAAAAAGAAGATATATCTTGTAATGAGATTTCACTAAAGAGATCATTTGTACTGTCTAGAATTTAATAAGTGCAGTTTGGGACATGTTAGGTGTGGAGTGACATTGGAACATATGAGCAGGGCTGGGAGCTGAGGAGGAAGAGCCACTGGAGGAGGTGGCAGGGCACAGGTGAAGGTAGGAGACAATCAGAGGGACCAGTGTCTTTGAAGACAAAGCAGAACTCTTTCAAGTAGAAGGAGCTGTCCTGACTGGTTTGGCTCAGTGGAAAGAGTGTTGAGTGTTGGCCTGCAGACTGAGAGGTCCCAGGTTTGATTCTGGTCAAGGACATGTAGTTTGGTTGCGGGCACATCCCCAATAGGGGGTGTGCAGGAGGCAGCTGATTGATGTCTCTCTCTCTCATCGATGTTTCTGACTCTCTATCCCTCTCCATTCCTCTCTGTACAAAATCAATAAAATATATTAAAACAAATCTTCAAGTAGAAGGCAGCTGTCTATCTAGGACAATGATAAAGAGAATTTAAGGAGATGAAAGCTCAAAATGGTCACATAATAAGAAGATATAGAGTTAATTCATTGCATTAAAAAGAAAAATAAATGTGTTTTATTAATGAGTTTCAAGACAAATCACAGACAAAACTGATTTTTCACTGTAGCGTAACTTAACCGTTAAGAAAAATTACACATCACAGAGAAAACCTGCTAGTAGGTAATTAGGCACATGTTACAGAATTGTGTGAAGTGAGCCAAATCACTGGCAGGCTTGGGGACCGTAAGAATGATGAGTGGTTGAAGCAGTGAGTCAGGAGGACAGCCATAGGCGATGGAGTCAGAGAAACCTCTAAGAGGTAGAGAATAGGACAGATTTTGGCTTAACTAAAGGGAAGATGTTATAACATTTTGAGATCTCAAAAATGGTGAAAACTATTATTTAAAATGGTGAGTTCCAGGTAACTGAACATATCCAAGGCATTTTGTTTTTCTTCCAACTGTCCTTTAAATTCTGAGTACTACGCCAGCTGTGTAACATATATTATCACATTGAGTCTTTATAATAGTCCCATAAAGAAGGCATTTTAATCATCCAATTTTTACCATTTTATTTAAAGTGGTTAAGCCAGTTGCCTCAGGACATGGCTTATAAGTGACCGTGCTGGTGTTGGCACTTGAGTTTGTCTGGTGCCCAAGTATAGATATTTGACTTGGTTGCCTCACTGTGTAGGAAGGATTCCCACATTGGGTAGGATGTAGAGCAGATAAGTCTCTGGGTTATAAAGGAATCTATAATTCTAAGAAAATGCAAGTTTTCTAGGTAGCTTCTTAAGGTTTAATTATAGTTTAGCAGGCCTGTTTTCCAAAAGAGAGCCAAGAGGTGGAGCCTTGAGGAAGAGAGGGAGTAATCTAAGGGAGGTGCCCAAGTTCATTGCATTCATTCTCATATCCAAGTTACCCTTGATTCAGAGTGAGGATAGAGCCAAGATCATTGAACACCATGTGATGATGGGATAAACATCGAAGGGGCCTTAGGGAGGCTAACTCTTACCAAATTGAAAACATCTTAGCTCTTTGAGCACTAGACACAACTCACAGACTGTCATGAATATTACCACAATTCTTATTGTGTGTCTGAAGTGCAGTCGGTGCTTAAATAATTTTATCTTCCCTCTCTTTCATCCTCTGAGTCCACAAGTAGTCTGAGATGTTCTTGAATTTACTATTTCTGAATTCTGTTATTTCTTAATAAAAAATTCTATCTAATAAAAGAGCAATATGCAAATTAACTATCACTCCATTATACTCACAAGCCACACCCACAAGCCATGCCCACCAGCAATCAGGAGCGAGTATGCACATTAACTCAATCAAGATGGCTGCGGCCACAGAGAGAGCAGAAGGGAGGCTTGGGTTTTCCCGGCAATGGAGGAAGCCAAGCTTTCCACACACCCTGGCCGGCCCAGGACTCCACTCCAGGCTGCAAAGTTTCAATTATAGAAGATAAATAAATCCCAACAAAAATGGCAGCAGCCACGGAGTTGGAGAGAACAGGCTAGGGTTGCCCCAGGTGATGGAGGAGACCAAGCTTCTGCAGCCCTGGCATGCTTTGGCCTCTGCATAAGGCTACATAGTTTCAATTGTAGAAGAGAAATACCAGATACCAGGGCCTCTGCTTGGGTCGCTGGAAAGTGTGGCTGGCCTGCAAACCACCAGAGACCCCTTACCCAGACCACCTCACCCCCCAAGGGAACCCCACCCTGATCCAGGACACCCTTCAGGGCAAACCAGCTGGACCCCCCCACCCCCATGCACCAGGACTGTATCCTATCTAATAAAAGAATAATATGCAAATTGATTATCACTCCAACACACAAGATGGCTGCCCCCATGTGGACACAAGATGGCCAGTGGGAAGGGCAGTTGGGAGGGACCAGGCCTGCAAGGGAGGGCAGTTGGGAGTGATCAAGCCTTAAGGGAGGACAGTTAGGGGTGACCAGGACAGCAGAGGAGGGAAGTTGAGGGTGACTGGTGCTGCAGGGAAGAGCAGTTGGGGGACCAGGCCTTCAGGGGAGGGCCGTTAGGGGCAAACAGGATGGTAGGGGAGCAGTTAGGCATCAATCAGGCTGGCAGGGGAGTGGTTAGGGGGTGATCAGGCTGGCAGGCAGAAGTGGTTAGGGCAATCAGGAAGGCAGGCAGGTGAATAGTTGAGAGCCAGAAGTCCTGGATTGTGAGAGGGATGTTCAACTGCTCATTAAGGCCCAATCCCATTGGGCAGTCAGACATCTCTCCAGAGGTCCCATATTAAAGAGGGTACAGGCTGAGCTGAGGGGCACCCCCACCCCTCTCCCCTGTGCATGAATTTTGTGCTCCGGGCCTCTAATAACATATAAAACACTAATTTTAATTCTATCTTGTAATGCGTCAGCTATGAATATAAGAAAAAAAATACTGCATATTTATAGAGTAAACCATTGATCCAATTCTTCACAGGAGAATGCCATACTTTCAAAAATCTTTTATTCTTTATTTTCTTCAAAAATATGTATTTACGTGCAAAAAAAAGGGACTAAAATATTAAATAAGTAAATATCCTATGGGCACTTTCTCATTATATTTCAAACTGTATGCCCTTTCAGCAAGTAATCTGACGTGACATTTAGAAGCTTGGGGCACGGAAGGAAAATTTACTGCCCGATTCTTTTGTGCTTCTCCTGGACACTTTGACAGTCCACTCAGTGCAACCGAAGAAAGCTTTATTCCTGTGAACGTCAACTTCACTTTCCACTGAACTATGACCTTAAAAACCAGTCTCTGGGCTTCCTTTGGGGAGCCATGTGACGGACTGCCTTGTCAGCAAGCTGCTTTTCCTGAATCGAAGTTATTTCCTTTCCTCCGGAGAAAAAGTGCTGTTATCGCTTCCAACTCCTTCGGCAATGTATAGTATAGCCGCCCTACCCCCACCACCCCCCCTTTTTTAAGTGACTGCCTCTTCCTTTTTGCTGATTTGCTAAAAAACTGTTTATCCTAAAGAAAGAAAAAAAATGTAAGGGCATAAGTACATTCTATGTCCTGTGGAAAAATCAGCATTTGCAGAGATTTCTCATCCAAGAGTACAGCTTCAAGTCCTCTAAAACATTTATTTTAAGACATTGATTTCAGGCATCTAAACGTAAGAAGAACACTATTTGGTTAAAGCCAGCGTCATGCAAGTCCTTTCTCATTTCTTTGTCTTGTGAATTTTTCCACCCATTTTTTTTGTTTTATTTATGCATTTATGTATTTATGTATTTGTGTATTTATTTATTTATTTTCTCTAACGTTTTACACTGAAACCATTTCTGTCTTGTTTAACTGATGTTCCCGCAGGTCCTGGTCCATCCTGATTTCTTCTACTGATGACTCTTTATCCCCCTTCACCAGCTCGTCTCTCATCGCCTTCAGTCCTTTAATGTTGTGTCCTTAGGGTCCTGCTTTGTCCCCTGCATACTCCAACTGGACATTCTCACCCCCACTCGCCTGGCTTCGAGCCTCTGTGCTGCTCACTGGTCATCTCCACGCTCAGCCTCCTTCTAGATGTTCCACAGTCACCTCAAAATGAACAAGTCACTCACTATCTTCTCCTCAGCTAATCTCAGCCAGAGAATTTTTATACAGCCAGACACCCAGGCTTCAGAACCACTGAGTCATTATCTTAATCTGACTGCTCAAGATTTCGTATATCTTTCTCTTCCTTCCGTGTTAGGTCATGCACTCACCAACCCTCCCTGGATTATTACAACTGTTTCCCAACTCCCTACTTTCTTGTCTCTCTTTTTAAAAAAATATATTTTATTGATTTTTTAGGAGAGGAAGGGAGAAGGATAGAGAGCCGGAAACATCAATGCAAGAGAGACATCGATCAACTGCCTCCTGCACGCTTTCTACTGGGGATGTGCCCGCAACCAGGATACATGCTCTTGACTAGAATTGAACCTGGAACCCTTTAGTCCTTGGGCCAATGCTCTATCCACTGAGCCAAATTGGTTTCAGCTCTTGTCTCTCTTACATTGCTGTCAAAAACTTATTATTAAAATAGCATTCTAGCCGAGACCGGTTTGGTTCAGTGGATAGAGCATTGGCCTGTGGGCTGAAAGGTCCCAGGTTTGATTCCGGTAAAGGGCATGTGTCTTGCTTGCGGGCACATCTCCAGTGTGGGGCGTACAGGAGGTGGCAGATCAATGTCTCTCTCTCATTGATGTTTCTGACTTTCTATCCCTCTCCCTTCCTCTCTGTAAAAAAATCAATAAAATATATTAAAAAAAATAGCATTCTATATAAAATTCTTTTGCTTTCAGATCTGGATAATTCCCCGTGTCATAGACAGAAAGTCCCACACTCTCTCTGCTGAACAGATACAACAGTTATTAATAGTTCAGACCAACAGACTCTGCTAGATTCTCAGAGTGTCTTCCACCCCACCTCACCCCAAAGGCATGCGCACTAACTTCGCCATAATCGTATCGTTTTGTCTTGCTCATTCTCTTACTCTCTCTACTTGAAAAGTTTTGGCTTTATTTTCTCTTCCCCGCCTAATGGGTGATGCCATTCGTTTTTCAAGAGCCAGCTCAAATACCACCTTTTCTTTGAAGTCTACCCAGAACCTCAGGTACACAGTCTCTCTTCTCTCACTGCCCATAGCCCCTCACCTTTCTGCCTCATACAGTCAGGATCATGAACTGTAAATATTGCACAACAGTGCAGGACTTAAGAGCGGAGGATATAGAGTCCATCACTTTTTTTTTTTAATTAGAAGAGTCTAGCATCATTTCTGGCTTGAGATAGACAGGTGGGTTCTTATCTGTTTGCTAGATAAATCAAATTAATGGGTGATAATGAAACATCTTAAGAATGGCTCCAACAATTCTAAATACCTATCCTGTAAGTTTATATGTTGACTCTGCATTTTCTTTCTTCTAAAGGACTGTGTTGACTTTCAAGCTATTCATGGAACTCCTGGGTCTACCAGCCTCCATCTTCCACACCATAAGATGGGAGCAAAACAGAGGGACAGCAAATCCAAGGGTTATCACCACAGTGGGTGTGACACAAGAGACATTTCCCTCCTTTCCTGGGGGAACGGGAACAAAGGGGGTGACTGGCCTTTCTAAAACCTCGCAGGGGGAATCCATTACAAGACTGTCATCTGCTTTAGTTCCCTCATCAGGTGTTTGCTGAGGAAAAGAGCTTGTGAAGTTACCTATAGCTCACAGGTTCTGGGGAGTCAGTCTTGGAAAGAAAGGGGCTGCAGGGGTGGGGGGTAATGTGAACTCACTCAGCTTAATGACCAAGATGGGGGATGCCTGGGGGTGGACAGAACTTAGAAGGCAGTTTGATCCTGTTCAATCCCCATTCCAAGTCAGTTCCGCACACACTCCATATGTAAGATGGAGTACATGGCCCATAACAGAAAATGAAAGGCTTGATGGAAATTTCCCAAATTATTATGATGCAAAGAACTCATAATTGTAGTCCCTACAGAGAGTCAGAATCAAGAGGCCTGTCCAGAGAGGACATCAACAGCCAGGTTACGCTCACCAAGAGAGAGAGATAAGGGCATTGCCTGTTAGCATGACACTCTTCCCCTTTCCTGCCCGCCTGTCACTCAGAGCCCTGGGATGGCAGAGTATCCTCGAGATAGACCTCCAACCAGGCAGAGGGCCAGTTTGTGCTTGTCCTGGGTACAGGGGAGGAGGACAGGTGCTTAGGGTAAGCTCGTGTTTGATGACTGACTGACTGAGGCTCAATATCTGAAAACAGCTGGAAAGCTGTGGAGCTATCTCTGATGCCCTGGGGAGATATAGTCCCTGGAGAGAATTCACACTTGCTGTGGTACAATTGGGAGCAATGGTTTAGAAATAGAAAAGCTTCAGATTTCTTAGGGAGCGAACACTGCTTAATTAATTAGGTACATTTGTAATCCATTTACAGTCATAGAGATTCTGCCAGGAAAGAACACATTTCACCTACAAATCACTTCCAAAACCAAAGCCAACCTCTCACTTCTGATTTATCCCTGAATCTGAGAGGTGACACCGTTGCTATGTCCCTAGTGAACCCGCTGGAGATTATAGAGTGTGGTCAGAAGCCCCGTGGAGGACAGACAGGATGCAGCCTTGTTTTGATCCAAAATACAGTTCTAAAGACCTAAAGATGAAACAAAGACATATGGCAGCTCCTATTCAGACCACAGTTTGGAATGAGCGCCTAACCGTTTGCTGGGGGATCTGGAACTTTCTGGAACCATTGAGAATGCTGATCAGTACTTGAAGAGGTAGATGTTTGTACCCGGCCATGTTTAGAAATAGTTGATATGTTTGGTCTTCTCTTAAGGGCAGGGATGTCAAGTTTTTCATGATGTTATAGGATATGAACAATAATTGCTCCCAAAATTATTCTGAGAGAACACTAGGCCAATCTGGAGACACTTAGGTCTAATTCTGTCAATTCTTTCACCTCCATGTATATATTCATATATTATTTGTTGACCTGTTCCTGCCAGCTTTCTATTTGTTTCAGCCTATCTTCTGGACCATTTCTTGGTTTCTCAGATTATTTTACATGACCTGTCTGAAAATCCGAGGCACTCCATTATAAGGGAATTCCTTGGGCCATAAACAATTAGTGTGAATGGTGACTGCATTGCCCATAAGCCAGGTCAGAGAGATCTCTGGTTTGTAACTTCTTCCTTCAAAGACGCCTCTTCTTCTCCCCCATGTTCCAGCCAATTCTCTCCTGGACTCAGTTTCCCTGAGCTTCAGTCTTCCCTGACTCTTCTGGAAGCCAATATTTACTTCTTCTGGGGTCACCCTTGACAATGACATATAAGCAATAGTCACAGAAATGTATAGGAGTGACACCAATAATCATCAGATTTTAGCTCCAGAGAGTTCTACACATAGAATTCTGCTGATGCTAAGAAAAACCAATGAATCAGAGGTAGTGAGCACTAGAATTACCTAAAATGTTAATAGTCATTTAATCCTTGGCTAAACAGCGGTGTGTTTTAATGCAGAACTTCAAAGCATCCCAACAGAAAGAAAGCAGAGAACATTCCTGATGATAAGTGGTGGGTCTGCCTCCTTACCTTCTTCCAATTTTTATTTTATTATCCTTATTTTTTAAAATATATTTTATTGACTTTTTTTTTGCATGAAGAAAGGGAGAGACAGAGAGTTAGACATATCGATGAGAGAGAAACATTGATCAGCTGCCTCCTGCACACCTTCTACCGAGGATGTGCCGGCCCTTGACCGGAATCGAACCTGGGACCTTTCAGTCCGCAGGCCGACGCTCTATCCACTGAACCAAACCGGTTTCGGCCCTCCTTCCAGTTTTCAAATGGGTCCAAGTCATCTGCAAACCAGAGTTACTAAACCCATTAGCCATCTGGTCAGGATCCATCTACCTTATGTGGTAAGGGTAGGCCATGTTGGTGAGGATGTGTCAGCGTCTCTTTAAATATCCAATTCCACCAGAGACTTGGGATTGCAGTGTACAGTGTGAGAGAGCATTACACGCCGATGGGCGTAATCACGGTACACGGTCATGCTTTGCAGGCTCTTGGAGACCTGTACACATATCTAAGCTTTCCCTCCTTTTGATTTTCAATATCTGCCTCTGTAGATACTCCATCCTTTAGAAACTCCCCGGGGCTTCCAATGCCAAGGAGACCGTGTTGACTGCGTTTCAGCCATCACCTCGGGGGAGGAGAAAGCACTCCTGTCTTTATCCTAACAGCTCCCCCTGCTGCTTCAAAGTCCGGGCCTCACAACCGGCCGCTGCTTTCCTTTCAACCTCGGAGCGGCTCTGGACACAAGGCTGGAAAACATTATCCTCCCCTGAACCGTCGCCAGGAAAGTCTCAGGAGAGAATTCTTTCCTGACATAAAATTAAACCTGGCTGCAGCCTATCTTAAGGGGGGTAGCGGGGGGGGGGGGGGGGGGGGGGGGGGGGGGGGGGGAAGAGGGGAGAGGAGGAAAACTTACTGTTGATGTTTCTTGGCCTGGCTTTCTTTCTGTTCCTAAAGCAACATTATTTTAAAAATCTGTAACAAGACCTGTCTTCTGCCAAGTCGGCCCGAGTCTGCCCAGCCTCCCTCGGCTCGGGTTTCTCTCTGTCTTGCCCTATTCTGTCTTCTTGCTCCACGCACAGGCGAAGAAGTGCCTGGTACCTTCCCTGCAGCTGAAGTAGCATCAAGCTGCCTCCCTCCCCACTGTGGCAGGGAACCTGGGGCTGAAGGTCCCCAAGAGTCCCGGGCACTGGGGTACTGATATGGGGGCAGAGCTTCCAAGCCACAGTGACCAAGCCTGTAGGCGACTTGTCTTTGTCAGCCCTGCATGACTGCAGAGGTGGCCTCAGCCACTGTATCTGCAGGCCCACCTGGCCGCAGTAGGATTTCAGAGGAAAATGTGGGTCTTGGATGCTCTGTGCCTGTGGTAGAAGGTGTGAGGAGGATGATCATGTGACCTGAAACCCCTGGTAAGTGTCAGGTGACTTATTCACCCAAGGGGCAGAAGTTCTGAGAGTTAAAAAAAAAGAAATAAAAGTATTGCCTTCGTGAGTTCTGAGGTGGGTGAAAGGTATCTTGCCTCTCAAGCTGGGGCCAGATCTACTGGCCGGACCAGTACCGGTTCGGGGTGGCGGCTTTCTCCTTTGTGTTCCCATCAGAAAGCAATGAGTTTGAGACTGCCCACGGGGGAGAGACGACAGCACGGGAACGGACTCCACTGAGAAGTTCTAAGGGGTGTGGGGCGGACAGAATAGGTCTGTGGGTATTCGGGCACTGGTCTCCGGCTCCAAATCTACTGCTCCGATTAAAATGTACTCAAATCCGCTACGCACTATGATTAAAATGTATTTATGGCTCCAAACCTACCACTGTGATTAAAATGTATTCAAATCTACTACTATGATGAAAATGTATTCAAATCTTCTACTATGATTAAAATGTATTCAAATCTACTACTATGATTAAAATGTATTTATGGCTCCAAATCTACTACTATGATTAAAATGTATTCAAATCTACTACAGTGGTACCTCGAGATACGAGTTTAATTCGGTCCGTAACCTTGAGGCGTGGGAAACTATGAGACGCTCGAGTCGCGGTAAACTGGTGGGTCGTGTGCAGCCGGCCGATCCTCGTGATGACTCCTATCTCAAATGTTGCTCGTATTTCAAAGCAAAAATTGCTCGTATCTCAAAAATCTCATATGTTAGGACACTCGTATCTCGAGGTACCACTGTACTATGATTTAAAATGTAATGAATACATTTTAAATTTACTACTAGTACATCTACTACTAGAAAATCTAG
Source organism: Lasiurus borealis (assembly GCA_004026805.1). Taxonomy (NCBI): domain Eukaryota; kingdom Metazoa; phylum Chordata; class Mammalia; order Chiroptera; family Vespertilionidae; genus Lasiurus; species Lasiurus borealis. Next base: position 1,682 of record PVJN01044008.1, on the reverse strand, counting down.
TACTAAGATTAAAATGTATTCAAATCTACTACGATGATGAAAATGTACTTGTTACATTTTTATCATCGTAGTAGATTTGGATTATAGAACTTTAAGTTTGGGTCAGATAGTTAATCTCTGCCCTCTAGAGACCAGGAGACAGCATGTGACACCCCCCACATGCCCCGACAGGGACTGGCCAAGCTGGGACCCTAACATGGAGCCTTCACCTACGAGGTCTGGTGTCAGATCTGCTCCAAATGGCTTTCTCTGCTTCGGAATGTGTACACAAGAGACTGCTTTTTGAAGGTTAAAGTATTTTTTATTTAAGACAGTCATTCAAAATATAAACATTTCAGAACAGGAGAGTAATATTTTACAGTGAATTGCATTTTATTTTTATTTTATTTATTGACTTTTTAAATATGTTTTATTGATTTTTTACAGAGAGGAAGGGAGAGGGAAAGAGAGCTAGAAACATCGATGAGAGAGAAACATCAATCAGCTGCCTCTTGCACGCCCCTTAATGGGGATGTGCCCGCAACCAGGGTACATGCCCTTGACTGGAATCGAATCTGGGACCCTTCAGTCCGCAGACCGACGCTCTGTCCACTGAGCCAAACCGGTTAGGGTGTGAACTGCATTTTTAGAGGGAACAGCTGGGCAGTTACAGGGCCAGGCCCTGCGGGTTAGTGGATCGGACTATGGTTCTTGGAGGTGGTTGGGTGGAAGCAGAGGGTCAGGCCAGAGCCAGAGGGAGAAGCCGGGAGGGACTGTCCCTGGTCGCAGGTGAGGGGACCTGGGCATCTTAGGGACAAAATGAGAGCAGCTGTGGGTGGGGCTTGGTGACTGGAGATGCAGATTGTGGGGTCCCTGTGTGAAGAGACAAGTACAGGAACAAGAGCGGGCTCTGAGCGTGAATTCAACTACAGTGGTGCCTCGAGATACGAGTGCCCTAACATACGAGGTTTTTTTTGAGATACGAGCCGTCGAGCGAGCGATTTTTGCTTTGAAATACAAGCAACAGTTGAGATAGGAGTCATCGCGCAGATCGGCCGGCTGCACACGACCCACCAGTTCACCGCGACTCGAGCGTCTCATAGTTTCCCACGCCTCAAGGTTACGGAACGAATTAAACTCGTATCTCGAGGTACCACTGTACTTGTGTGTAGTTTTCTAAGGCGAAGGTAAGAACTGGCCCCGCCTTCCGCCAATATACAGACGCCCATAAAGTGGTTCGAGTGCTTTTTATCTGCACAGGTGAACTTCTGCCGGCTCTGCTTGCCCAGGTCTCAGAATAAAGACTAGCGAGTTGGGTCCTGGACCAGAGGGTGGTTCATGCCAGCTGTCACTCTGTCACCTCTTTAGCCTGCCTGTCAACACTTCCTGCCTGGCCCAGTGTCCTCTACCATCATGTGACTTTCACTGCTGACACGTCCTAAGTGTGTGAATGAGTCAATGCACCTTGGCGCTGCCCCTGAGAAGTGAGTATCTGCGATGACAATGACCGATGCCACTGTTATTACTAGGCCCGGAAGAGCACGGTCCCCCTCCAGTTTTCATGACAGACACACAAACTCTTCCCCCATCTGTGGGCCAAGAAATTGGACTCGCCGAAACCGGTTTGGCTCAGTGGATAGAGCGTTGGCCTGTGGACCGAAGGGTCCCAGGTTCGATTGTGGTCAAGAGCATGTACCTTGGTG
>PVJN01044007.1:0-17529 GCA_004026805.1 Lasiurus borealis | reverse complement strand
ACAAATTAATTAGTTTGCAAGTTATAAGGAAACTTGATACTATTTATCAGGGCATATATTATTCATTACTATACGACTGGTAAAGGTTATTTTGTTAATGGTTAACTGGTTTCCAGGTTATCACTTGCCTGGTTATAAGTTACCTAGTTATTATTTAACATTTTACTCTTCTGGGCATTCAAAATATAGCGCATGTGCTTATATCCTTGGTGCTTAAATTCCATCTAAAGCCCTGTGAACAGAAGAAATGATTCCATCTCCAAGTAAGCTAAAAAACAAAATGTGAAATATAAGCCCTTAAATCAATCAATCACTCCAGGGTGTTAATCATTTTTCGGTGATTGTATTGATGTCGCTGGTCTGGGTTTTCCGATACTTCCTACACCAGCCATGCAAAAAGGGGTGTTGGTTGCTGCAATGACATTGAGAACCTGTCCATTCACTATCTCCGTGAGTACCCTAGCGGCTGCCTTTATTGAAGCCATCAGTAACATAAAGGCATAGTTAACAAGGGTCGCGGTGTGGATGGTTCTCTTTTACGCAGCCAGTATGTTGGATGCAGCTCAAATTGTGGCAGTGGGAACCTTGCCGCCACCATTAATCAGGTAGCCAGTAAGTGCAGCTCGGTGTGTAGTACTTCCAGACCCAGTGTTCTCCAGATATGGTATCACTACTGATACCTTCCATAAGGTGGAGGCTCCCACTAACGAGACAGCCTGTATGGGATCAGGTTCCTTAATCTGGCAGGCAGGCAGCTGCAGACTGCCTCTACAGAGTAAGCCAGCAGTTTGGAGACCGCCATCCTTGAGGCAGGCAGTTATGTGGAGGCGTCCACGTGTTGGTGAGAGGCTGGCTTAAGTTACACACGCCGTCAGCTCAAGCCGCCATTACTGAGACCTTCCGTACTGCAGACACCCTGTCAAAGAGGAAACCAGTATTGGCACGGGGAATTATCTATTCCTTTAATTTTGTTTTGTATTCACAATTCTGCTGCTGCAACAGTCACAATCTGGAAATGGGAATCTGATGCTTCGCTTACTTCTAATTTTCACACCTGGGAAAGATTTAATGAATCTCCCAGTCACACCATAAGTTGCAAAAGAGTCCCCTCATATATTAACAAGCTGCATTGATGTGTTGAGACTTGCAGTGCCCTTCAGAATATCAAAGTCCCCGGTTTTCTCTGTATGTTCATGACCTTCACACTTTTGAAGGTTGTAAGACAGTCATTCTCCACAATGTTCTCAAAATTGATCATTAGCATTTCTGGATGTTAACTTTTGGAAGGGAATTGCAGGGGTATTTAGAGGATGTTTAAAAAAAAAGAAACACTGGAAAATGTCATCAACGTTCTTGATTTTGGAAACAGCAGCCAGTATAGCTCATCCTCCTCCTGAACAACGACAGCAGTTCTTTCTAGCTATTAAATATTTCATTGCTGGCCATTCGCAGTGTAGGAAGTTAATACATGAATCACTTAGTAGACAAAGAAGATAGGATAGTGGCTGGCCTCAACTTATATAGAAAAGAAGCCTCAAAAAGACTAAAATTGTATGAAGGTCATAAATGGTTGTACAAAGCAAGTCAGCAGGTTGGAGGCCACCATCCTTGAGGCAGGCATTAATGCTGAGCCAGTTTGGGTTGTGGTAGTGGGTATCAGGCAAGCCGCTATTATTGAGTCAGCCGTTCCTTACAGCGAGGTGCTGAGCACCGCCAGAGGAATTGGGGTCAGGAGAGGCCACCTTAACTGATTCATGTCATATGCTGCAAGGTGCCATTATTCAGACCTTCCGTTCTGCAGAGACCCCACGAGTGAGGCAGCCAGTACCAGCACGGGGACTTCCCTAGTAATTTTTTGTCTTTCAGAATCAGAAATCTATTACTGCATCAGTCACAACCCAGAGATCCAACACAGATGCTTCGCTTCCTTCCAATTGCCACAGCTGAGGATGATTTACTGAATTTCCCAGTTATAACGTGAGTTGTAAAAGAATTCCCTCCCGTATCAGAAGCTGCACTGATGTGTTGAGACTCACAGCGGCTTGCAGGCTATCACAGTCTCATTTTTTCTCTATACATTCCTGACTTTCATATTTTGAAGCCAACAAGCCAGTCATTCTGCACAATCTCCCCAAAACTTTGCATTAGCATTTCAGGATGTGCATTTTTTGAAAGGATTTGAGGTGCTTTTGAGAGGATGTTTTAAAAAAGAAGACTGCAAAATGTCATGAAAATTCTTCTTGATTCTTTTTTCCACATAAAAGTATACATATTTTCAGAGTTCTCGAAACAGCAGCCACAATAGCTCAAACTCCTCTGGAACAACTATTGCAGCTCTCACAGGCTCTTAAATACTTGCTTACTGATCATTGAGAGTGCAGAGACTTAATACATGAATCACTCAGTAGAAAAATCAGAAAGGATTGTGGTTCCTCTTGATTTATTTTAAAAACAAGTCTCAAACGAACCAATTTTTTTAAGTGCAATAAATGGGTATTGAACCTAATTCAAGCTATAATAAAAACATCTGTAATGAGCAGTCATGGAGTTCAATACCCAAACATAATTGGAGAACCACCCCCACGTTTTAAAAATGGAAATTAGTATATTTCACAAGCATATAAATGATCAAATATTAAGAGGAACAGAGGAAATATGTGTTTAAAACAAACACAATGAAATTATATAAGAAAAAAATATGAGCATGTACTGAGGCTGGACAGCAGCATTCTGGAGCACACGACTGTGTCAGTTTCCTTGAGGTGCACAGTGCCATCTCACAGTCTTTGTATAAGCACACCCAAGGTGTGGAGGCTCGGTCTGTCTGCAATCAATGTGCTAAAGTATAAAGAGGAGGAGTTTGTCCTGGCAAGTGTGGCTGGGCTGTAAGAACAAGTGTCCGTATCCCAAAGGATCCGAATTTTAGTCCTAGTCAGCCTTTTTCTGAGGAAAAAATTGATCCTCTGCTGCCCTCCTGTGGGCATCGAAGGAAAAACACGCGGAGTTTCGGTCCATGGTGCTGGATTTACAACTAAAGTCCTGCAACACGACCAAAAAAATTCTACCCAGAAAAAGAAAAAAAAAGAAATACTTACAAAATCTTCGATGCTGTCCATGGCGGAAATCATTCTGTCCCTGGATCCATTGAAGTCACGGCTCTGGGTTCTTCAACTGTGCCCACCACAGCCCTGCAAAGGGAGGCTTCATAGGCAGCTGCACTGAGGTTCCTTTAAGGTGACCCACCGACCGCCCTGCCTAATGTTCCTTAGTGCCTCTTTTAACTAGAGAGCAGTGAGTGAGTGAGTGAGTGAGTGTATGTTTGGCAAGCCGATGCTTTAACCAGTGAGCAACACCAGCTACGGATTCTATTCACTTTTAAAAATATAAATCGGACCAAAACCGGTTTGGCTCAGTGGAGAGAGCGTCAGCCTGCGAACTGAAAGGTCCCAGGTTCGATTCCGGTCAAGGGCAAGTATCCTGGTTGCGGGCCCATTCCCTGTAGGGGGCATGCAGGAGGCAGCTGATCGATGACTCTCTCTCATCGATGTTTCTAACTCTCTATCCCTCTCCCTTCCTTTCTGTAAAAAATCAATAAAATATATTTTAAAAAATAAAAATATAAATCGGAGTGGCAGTCAAGGGTCAGAGGTCAAGGCTAGGGCTGAGGCTAGAGCTGTGGTTGCTGTTAGGGTTTTAGAGTGAGGGTGAGAATAAAAGGTCAGGGTCTGGGTCACGGCCAGGGTTAGAGGTGGAAACGGTAAATTTGCTTTGGAAATGCAGAATTTGAATATATTTCAGCAGCATCAAAATGAGTCGTCCTTTCCAGTACCTTAGTAAATTCCTAAATTGCTTCATATATTTCCAGTTACTTCTGTGTGGCATTAGGTTATTAAGATTGAGTACTTTTTTATATATATATATTTTATTGATTTTTCACAGAGAGGAAGGAAGAGGGATAGAGAGTTAGAAACATCGATGAGAGAGAGACATCGATCAGCCACCTCCTGGACAACCCCCTACTGGGGATGTGCCCGCAACCAAGGTACATGCCCTTGACCGGAATCGAACCTGGACCTTTCAGTCCACAGGCTGACGCTCTTTCCACTGAGCCAAATTGGTTTCGGCAAGATTGAGTACTTTTATGTTCCAGAATAAAATAGTTGTGAACACATTTTTTTTCTGAATAAAAGATTCCATTTAATACTTTGGTTTTGAAGCCCATCGGTTTTGAAACCTGTTCTTGTACCGCACGAGGCTTTGCTCAATACTTAGGCCTGTCTCTTTTAGAATGAAAGCTAAAATAATTCTGTAGAAACGTGCTAAGAGCAAGCATCCTTTATTTTGTGATTTTGAGAATATAATCATAGATCATACTTATACACTGGTTTTGGGAATACACACTTATATTTTTTTTGAAATAAGTTAATATTATACTGTATATATCTATGGGTCTATGTATTTATTATGTTAGTCCTTAAGAGACGCTGTCAGCCAATTCCTGCTCGAAAATAATCCTCTGCTGCCCTCCTGTGGCCATACAAGGGATAACACACTGTGCCTCTGTCCATGGTGCTGCAATTCCAGAAATTTCCCCTTAAGCACGACTAAAATTTCTACCCAGAAAAAACACCCCCATGCCTTATGCTGCAGCTGCCATTACCAAGACTCTCCGTACTGCGGGGGTTCCCTGTTAACGAGGCCGCCAGTAACGGGCACGAGACCTTTACCCTGGCAGGCAGGCAGCTGCAGGCAGCTTCTACAGAGTCTGACAGGGATTCTCGGCAGTGGTCCTGAAGGCAGGCAGTTATAGGGAGCCCCTTCGGTTTGCAGCTTTCGGTATCAAGCAGGCCGCCATTAATGAGGCAGCCAGTCCGTACAGCGAGGTGCTTAGTACCACGAGACGCAGCGTGCTCGCGAGAGGCAGGCTTAAGTGAAGCACGCCGTACTCTGCCGGCCGCCATTACCGAGACCTTCCATACAGCTGGGAGCCTCCGGCTAACGAGGCAGCCAGTATGGGTCATGGGGCCTTTACCCTGGCAGGCAGGCTGGTGCAGGCGGCCTCTACTGAGACCGGCAGGGATTCTCGGCTGCTGTCCCCGAGGCAGGCAGTTATACGGAGCCCTCTGGGGTTGCGTCAGTAGATACTATGCAGGCGGCCATTATTGAGGCAGCCAGTCCGTACAGCCAGGTGTCCAGTCCCGCGAGATGCAGCGTGCTCGCGAGAGGCAGGCTTAAGTGACGCACGCCGTACGCTGCCAGCCGCCATTACTGAGACATTCCGTACAGCTGGGAGCCTCTGGTTAACGAGGCAGCCAGTATGGGTCACGGGGCCTTTACCCTGGCAGGTAGGCAGGTGCAGGACGCCTCTACTGTGGCTGGCAGGAGATTGGAAGCCGCTGTCCTCGAGGCAGGCAGTTATACGGAGCCCTTTCCTGTTGCAGCCCTGGGTGCTGTGCAGGCCGCCATTATTGAGGCAGCCAGTCCGTACAGCGAGGTGCTGAGTATCATGAGATTCGGCTTAGTTGCGAGAAGCTGGCTTAAGTGACGCACGCCATAAACTGCCGGCCGCCATTACCGAGACCTTCCGTACGGCGGGGGGCCCCGGCTAATGAGGCAGCCAGTACGGGGCCCGGGGCCTTTACCCTGGCAGGCAGGCAGCTGCAGGCCGCCTCTACCGAGACAGGCAGGGATTCTCGTCTGCTGTCCCCAAGGCAGGCAGTTATACGGAGCCCTCTGGGGTTGCGTCAGTAGATACTATGCAGGCGGCCATTATTGAGGCAGCCAGTCCGTACAGCCAGGTGCCCAGTCCCGCGAGACCCAGCGTGCTCGCGAGAGGCCGGCTGAAGTGACGCTCACTGTAAGCAGCCGGCCGCCATTACTGAGACCTTCCGTACGGCAGGGGCCCCGGTAACGAGGCAGCCAGTACGGGGCCCGGGGCCTTTACCCTGACAGGCAGGCAGCTGCAGGCCGCCTCTACCGAGTGTGGCAGGGATTCTCGGCCGCTGTCCTTGAGGCAGGCACCTATACGGAGCCCCTTCAGTTTGCAGCCTTCGATACCAAGCAGGCCGCCATTAATGAGGCAGCAGGTCCGTACAGCAAGGAGCTTTTGTACCGCGAGACACAGCGTGCTCGCGAGAGGCCGGCTTCAGTGACGCTCGCCGTACACCGCCGGCCGCCATTACCGAGAACCTCCATACTGCCGAGGCCCCGCTGACGAGGCGGCCAGTCCCTGGCTCGTACCCTTCACCCCAGCAGGCAGGCAGGCAGCTGCAGGCGCCTCCTCTGAGGAAACCAGGAGGTCGGAGGTCGACATTTTCGAGGCAGGCAGTCATACGGAGGCCTCTCGGTTTGTGTCAGTGGGTGCTATGCAGGCGGGAATTATCGAGGCAGCCGGTCCGTGTAGCGAGGTGCTTTTTGTGCCGCCAGAGTCCTGCTTAAGTGACGCAGCCGTACGCTCGCTGCAGGCCGCCATTAACGAGATTTTCGGTACTTTGTGTGGCCTCACGCTGACGAGGCAGCCAGTATGGGGCACGAGGCCTTTACCCTGACAGGCAGGTAGGTGCAGGTCGCCTCTACCGAGGCTGGCAGAGGGTTTCAGGCCGTAGTCCTAGAGACAGGCAGTTATATGGAGCCCTCTGGGGTTGCGTCAGTAGGTACTGTGCAGACGGCCATTATTGAGGCAGCCAGTCCGTACAGCCAGGTGCTGAGTACCGCGAGACGCAGCGTGCTCGCGAGAGTCTGGCTTAAGTGACGCACACTCTACACTGCGGGCCGCCATGACTGAGACCTTCCCTACAGCAGGTGGTCCTGGCTAATGAGGCAGCCAGTACGGGGCACGGGGCCTTTACCCTGGCAGGCAGGTAGCTGCAGGCCGCCTCTACCGAGACTTGCAGGGATTCTCTGCCGCTGTCCTTGAGGCAGGCAGTTATACAAAGCCCTCTCCTGTTGCAGCCCTGGGTACTGTGCAGGCCGCCATTATTGAGGCAGCCAGTCTGTACAGCCAGGTGCTCAGTCCCACGAAATGAAGCGTGCTCGCGAGAGGCGGGCTTAAGTGACGCACGCCGTACGCTGCCGGCCACCATTACTGAGACCTTCCGTACAGCTGGGAGCCTTCGGCTAACGAGGCAGCCAGTACGGGGCCTGGTGCCTTGACCCTGGCAGGCAGGCTGGTGCAGGCAGCTTCTACCGAGACCGGCAGGGATTTTCTGCCGCCGTCCTTGAGGCAGGCAGTTATACGGAGCCCTTTCGGGTTGTGGCACTGGGTACTGTGCAGGCGACCATTCTTGAGGCAGCCAGTCCATACAGCGAGGTGCTGAGTACCGCGAGAGGCAGCGTGCTCGCGAGAGGCCGGCTGAAGTGACGCACGCTGTAAGCTGCCGGCCGCCATGACCGAGACCTTCCGTACAGCTGGGAGCCCCCTGCTAATGAGGCCACCAGTAAAGGGCACGAGACCTTTACCCTGGCAGGCAGGCAGCTGCAGGCCGCCTCTACTGTGGATGTCAGGAGATTGGAAGCCGCTGTCCTCGAGGCAGGCAGTTATACGGAGCCCTTTCCTGTTGCAGCCCTGGGTACTGTGCAGGCGACCATTATTGAGGCAGCCAGTCCGTACAGCCAGGTGCTCAGTCCCGCGAGATGCAGCGTTCTCGCGAGAGGCGGGCTTAAGTGACGCACGCCGTAAGCTGCCGGTCGCCATTACTGAGACCTTCCGTACAGCTGGGAGCCTCCAGCTAAGGAGGCAGCCAGTATGGGTCACGGGGCCGTTACCCTTGCAGGCAGGCAGCTGCAGGCCGCCTCTACTGAGACTGGCAGGGATTCTCGGCCGTGGTCCTTGAGGCAGGCACCTATATGGAGCCCCTTCGGTTTGCCGCCTTCACTACCAAGCAGGCCGCCATTAATGAGGCAGTCAGTCCGTACAGCCAGGTGCCCAGTCCTGCGAGACGCAGAGTTCTTGCGAGAGTCCGGCTTAAGTGACGCACGCCATACGCCGCCGGCCGCCATTACCGAGAGCCTCCATACTTCCGAGGCCCTGCTGACGAGGCAGCCAGTTCCTGGCTCGTACCCTTCACCCCGGCAGGCAGGCAGGCAGTTGCAGGCCGCTTCTTCTGAGGAAACCAGGAGGTCGGAGGTCCCCATTCTCGAGGCAGGCCGTCATACGCAGCCCTCTCGGTTTGTGTCAGTGGGAACTATGCAGGCGGGCATTATCGAGGCAGCCGGTCCGTGTAGCGAGGTGCTTTTGGTACCGCGAGAGTCCGGCTTAAGTGACGCAGCCTTACGCTGCAGGCCGCCATTTACCGAGATTTTCAGCACTTTTTGTGGCCTCACGCTGACAAGGCAGCCAGAACTGGGCACGAGGCCCTTACCCTGACAGGCAGGTAGGTGCAGGTCGCTTCTACTGAGGCTGGCAGAGGGTTGGAGGCTGGCCGTCCTGGAGGCAGGCAGTTATGTGGAGCCCACTCGGGTTTCCTCAGTGGGCACCATGCAAGCCGCCATTATTGAGGCAGCCAGTCCTTCCAGCGAGGTGCTGAGTATCGCGAGAGGGAGCGTGCTGGTGAGAGGCCGGCTTAAGTCACACACGCCGTACGTTGCAAGCCGCCATTACTGAGACCTTCCGTATGGCAGAGACCCCGCTAACGAGGCAGCCAGTACGGGGCACAGGGATTTCTCTACTCCTTTTTTTGTGTGTTTCAGATTCATAATTCTCCTACTCCATCAGTCACAACTCAGAGATCCAGCTCAGATGCCTCACTTCCTTCTCATTGCCACACCCGACGATCATTCCATGCATCTCCCAGTCACAGCATAAGCTGCAAAAGGAAAAAAATAAAATCCCCTCACATATCACAACTGCATCGATGTGATGAGACTTATAGAGTGACCTTCAGCCTAGCACGGTCTTTGATTTTTTTTTCTGTACGTTCATCATTTTCATACTTTTGAATCTTACCAGGCAGTCATTCTTCAGAATGTCCCCAAAAGTGGCCATTAGGATTTCAGGGTGTGTATATTTGGAAGGGGTTTGCAGGGGTATTGAGAGGATATTTCAAAAAAGAAATACTGCAATATGTCATAAAATTATTCTTGATTCTTCATATATATATATATATATATATATATATATATATATAATTGATTTTTTACAGAGAGGAAGGGAGAGAGAAAAATCAGAAAGGATAGTGGCTGCCATCGACTTATTTATTTTATTTTTTTAAATATATTTTATTGATTTTTCATAGAGAGGAAGGGAGAGGGATAGAAAGTCAGAAACATCGATGAGAGAGAGACATCGATCAGCCACCTCCTGCATACGCCCCCCACTGGAGATGTGCCCGCAAGCAAGGTACATGCCCCCGACCGGAATCGAACCCGGGACCTTTGAGTCCGCAGGCTGACACTCTATCCACTGAGCCAAACCGGTCTCGGCTCTTGACTTATTTTAAAAACAAGCCTCTAACAGACCAAGTTTGTCTGAAGCTTAATAAATGGTTGCTGAACAAAACTCAAGGTATAGCCAGAACCGGTTTGGCTCAGTGGATAGAGCGTCGGCCTGCGGACTGTAAGGTCCCGGGTTCGATTCCGGTCGGGGGCATGTACCTTGCTTGCGAGCACATCTCCACTGCGGGGCGTGCAGGAGGCGGCTGATCGATGTCTCTCTCTCCTCGATGTTTCTGACTTTCTATCTCTCTCTCTTCCTCTCTGTAAAAAAATCTATAAAATATATATTTTAAAAAATGGTTGCTGAACAAAAATCAAGCTATAATAAAAACATCTGTGCATCCCATAATGAACAGCCATGAAGTTCAATACCAAAACAAAATGGGAAAAACCACCCTAAAGTTTTAAAAATACATTCAAGAATATTTCACAAGCATCGAAATGAACCAAAAATAAGAGAAACAGAGGAAATATGTGTTTAAAGCACACACATGCAAATTATGTAAGTAAGAAATATGAGCATATCCTGAGGCTGAACAGCAGCATTCGGGAGCATAGTACTGTGTCAGTGCCATCCCATCTTACCATCTGTCTGGAAGCAGACCCCAAGGTGTGGAGGCTCGGTCTGTTAGCAATCAATGCTACAGTATAAAGAGGAGGAGTTAGGCCTGGCAAGTGTTGCTCGGTGGTAAGAATAAGTGTCCCGTACCCCACTTGTCCTGAGTTTGAGTCCCAGTGAAGCCAATTCCTGAGAAAAAGTGATCCTCTGCTGCCCTCCTGTGGCCATCGAAGGAACAACATACGATGTTTCTGGCCATGGTGCTGAAATTATAGGTTAAATCCCTGCCACACGATAAAAAATTCTACCCAGAAAAAAAGAGAAAGAAAGGAAGAAAGGAAGAAAGGAAGGAAGGAAGGAAGGAAGGAAGGAAGGAAGGAAGGAAGGAAGGAAGGAAGGAAGGAAGGAAGATAGAAAGAAGGATAGAAAGAAAGAAAGACACAAAGAAAGAAAGAAAGAAAGACACAAAGAAAGAAAGAAAGAAAGAAAGAAAGAAAGAAAGAAAGACAGAAAGAAAATAGAAAGAAAGATAGACAGAAAGAAAGAAAGAAAGAAAGAAAGAAAGAAAGACAGAAAGAAAATAGAAAGAAAGATAGACAGAAAGAAAGAAAGAAAGATAGAAAGAAAGAAAGAAACAGACAGAAAGAAAGACAAAAAGAAAGACAGAAAGAAAGAAAGGTAGAAAGAAAGACAAAGAAAGACAGAAAAGAAAGAAAGACAGAAAAACACAGAAAGAAAGAAAGATAGACAAAAAGAAAGACAGAAAGAAAGAAAGACAGAAAGAAAGAAAGACAGAAAGACAGACAGAAAGAAAGAAAGACAGACAGAAAGAAAGACAGACAGAAAGAAAGACAGACAGACAGAAAGAAAGACAGACAGAAAGAAAGACAGATAGAAAGAAATAGAGTCTGTTCATGGAGAAAATTATTCCGTCCCTCAATTCACCGAAATCACGGCTCCGGGTTCTTCAACTCTTCCCACCGCAGCCCTGCAAAGGGAGGCTCCGGAGGCTGCTGCACTGAGGTTCTTTTAAGGTGACCCACCGCCCTGCCTAATGTTCCTCAGTGCCTATTTTGTTTTTTTTATTTTATTTTTATTTATTTATTTTTTTAAAATGTATTTTATTGATTTTTTTTTTTACAGAGTGGAAGGGAGAAGGATAGAGAGTTAGAAACATCGATGAGAGAGAGACATTGATCAGCCGCCTCCTGTTCACCCCCTACAGGGGATGTGGCCCCAACCAGGATACATGCCCTTGACCAGAATCGAACCTGGGACCTTTCAGTCCTCAGGCCAATGCTCTCTCCACTGAGCCAAACCGGTCTTGGCCTCAGTGCCTCTTTTAACTAGAGAGCAGTGAGCGAGTGAATGTATGTCTGGCAAGCCGATGCTTTAACCAGTGAGCAACACCAGCTATGGATTCTATTCACTTTTAAAATATAAATTTGAACCGAATCAGAGGTCAGAAGTAATGTCTGCTGATCAGGTTAGGGCTGGGTTCTGGTTAGGGTTTTAGGGCCAGGTGTCATGTTTAGGGCCGGAGTCGAGGATCAGGGTCAGAAATGGAAAAGGCGAATTTGCTTTACAAAAGGTGAATGTGACTATATTTCAGCAGCATCCAAATTAGTCTACCTTTCCATGTTCTCAGTAATTTAAATATTGCTTCCTAGTTTTTCAAGTTACTTCAGTGATTTTAGGCTATTGTTATTATTGAGTAGTTTTTTTTCACTCCTAGTAAGTTAGTTGTGACTATATTGTTGTTCTATTTTTTTAAAATATATTTTATTGACTTTTTTCATAGAGGAAGGGAGAGGGATAGAAAGTCAGAAACATTGATGACAGCTAGACACCGATCAGCCGCCTCCTGCATGCCCCACAGTGGAGATGTGCCCGCAAGCAAGGTACATGCCCCCGCCTGGAATCGAACCCGGGACCTTTCAGTCCGCAGGCCTACGCTCTATCCACTGAGCCACACCCGTCTTGGCCATTTTGTTATTCTTAACCAAAGGGTCTGGTTAACACTTTGTTTCTTAACACAGTCGTTTTGAAATTTATTTTTGCAACTCACAGCTTTGCTCAGTACCTCTGACAGTCTCCTTCAGCTTCACAGAGAATATAATCCTGTAGAAATGTGCTAAGAACAAGTATCCCTTATGTTTAGATTTATCAGAATGTAAACATAGAACAGACTAATATACTGGTTCTATAGTACAAACACTTTTCTTTTATTTTTTAAAAAAAAATATATTTTATTGATTTTTTTACAGAGAGGAAGGGAGAGGGATAGAGAGTTAGGAACATTGATGAGCTACCTCCTGCACACCCCTGCTACCCAGATACATGCCCTTGTCGAAACTGGTTTGGCTCAGTGGATAGAGCGTCAGCCTGCAGACTGAAAGGTCCCAGGTTCGATTCCAGTCAGGGGCATGTACATTGTTTGCAGGCACATCCTGAGTAGGGAACGTGCAGGAGGTGGCTCATCGATGTTTCTCTCTCATTGATGTTTCTACCTTTCTATTTCTCTCCCTTACTCTCTGTGAAAAATCAATAAAATATATTAAAAAAAAAAAAAAGATACATACCCTTGACCGGAATTGAACCTGGGACCCCATCCGTCCCCAGGCTAATGCTCTATCCACTGAGCGAAACTGTTTAGGGCAAACAAACACTTTTATTTTCATTCAAGCACATTCATGATTATACAGTGCGTGTCTACGGAATGATAATACTTATTAAACTAGACCTGAAAGGGTGCACTCGCTGTTAACCAAATCTTTCTCAAAAATCCATCTTCTCCTGCCCTCCTTTTGCCATTTAAGGAATCACACACTGTGCCTCTGTCCCTGACAATTAAATTCCAGCTAAAGCCCTATGAAAATTCTACCTAGAAACAAACCAAAAATTCTACCCAGAAATAAACCCTCAGAAAAGCCTTGTGACTGGCCATGGCAGTAATCATTCCATCCCTGGAATGCCTGAAGTCGCAGTTGTGGGTTTTTCATCTCTTCCTGGTGCAGCCCTGCAAAGGGAGGCATCAGCTGCTGCACTTATATGTACCAGTGCAAAGGTGTGAAAAAGAGCACCATGATTGTGCACTTTGCATGTGTATATTAAACTGTTCTTTAAGGGAAGAAAGAACCTCTTGTTGTCCGCATGTCTTCCTTAGACATTTCCATGCTGATACCTGATGTTAGGAAGGGAAGGTTATCCTAGAGGCCTGAGCTTTACCTCTTCCAGTGGGCAATGGAGTCTGCTAACCACCCCCAGGTGTGCATGTGCTATTGCTTGTGGTTTTATTTTCAGAATTTCTGCAATCTTCCAATTGTGTTGTCGTTTTTGGAAAATTTCAGCCTGCTTCACCATTTCCTGAAACGTTTGCCTTACAATTACCTAACTGCTTTTTGCATTCATCGTGATGCAAATGAAGAAAACAGTATAGAAGGTTTAGTAAATGATCCCAAACTATCCCTGAATTCAGTACACTGAGCAGGCTATTTCCTTAGATCATGTGGGTGCACATGCCTAGTAAAATAAGTGATGTTTGGACCTGAATCTACATTATGTCCTAGCTAAAGGGCAAGCAGTGTGAATTTTTCCTGATTTGAGAGGCAGGGTGGAGATTACGGAGCCTTTCCCGTGGAGCCAAGCCCTTTTGTGGAGCACGTCCTGCAGCTGAACAGCAGCATATGGAGCAACACGTCCCTATCAGTGTACTGAGCTGCTCGGTCCCATGTTCCAGTGTCTGTAGGCAGAGTCCATGGTTTGCGGCTGTTTCTGGCAGGCATGAATGCTGTAAATTAGGAAGCAGGAATGTGGCCTGTGTGTTGTGGTCAGTAGTTACAGTGAGTGCCTGCATCCGGAAAGTTCCCTTGTGTGGTTCCTAGGGAAGCACATGTTTGTGGGTTTTGTGTTTGATCCCCTGCTAGTACGGGAGGCAAGCAATGATGGATGTGTCTCCTTGTCATTTGTTTTTCTCTGTGTCTTGTGCGCTTACTTCATCTCTCCCTTCTGCTGTGTGTGAAAGGTCCAAGAAGCAAATATCGTTGTGTTAGGATTAGCCACTCTAAAAATTTAAAAAAAGAAGAGTGCCAGAGTGTTTTTTGCACAATGTCTAGAAGTAAGACTCTAGGCAGTGGTGTTAAAAAGCAAATAGGCTGTGAATGTAATCGGCATGCTGAGGTAAATTCCAGGGCGGGACCTAAAGGTTACAAGTCCCCTGTGTCCGAAGTGCTGAGATTTCGTATGACGAGGCGCAGATGATACAATTTTTCATTTTTGGGAAAGGGATTTTCCAGAGTTTTTTTTGTGTTTGGACAGAGAAGAGAGCATGACTTGATGAGCAAACGTGGCAGGACGCTGTCTGTGAAGCAATTCTTGGGTCGAAGCTATCCTCTGTTGCCCTATTGTGGCCATTCCCGGAGGTACAGTATTTACCTGTCCTTGGTCCTGAAATTTCCGGTTCCTCAAAATGTCTTTTGAATAAAACTAAAAGGAAAAGGAAAAACCCTGAAAAATCACATAAGCTGTCCAGGACTGCAATGATTCCGTCTCTGAATGGAATGAAGTCTCGGGTTTGTATTTTTCTCCTGTTTTCACCCCAACCCTGCCAAGGGAGGCCTTGTGTGTTGTTGCACTGGCATCATTCTCTTGTGCATTCAGGATGTGAGCTGTTTCCCTGGAGGTGACCATTGTTGAGGCATCCAGTCATCTGTAGGGCGCTCTGCTTGAGGCAGCTAGTTCCTTGTAGGTAGGCATGACCGAATGCTGACCGCAATCGTGTTGGAGGCCGCTATTCTGGACGCAGTGATTTATTTTGTTAGTAAGTAATTATTGAGGAGGCAAGGCTGTCCGTGATGAAGTCAGGCCGTGTGTACCATGGAGACTGCCAATGGGGGGGAGGGGGGCAATGGTTGGTGGGGAGGCTGTGATTCATGAAGGAGTGTTTTGTTAGACGAGGCCTTTTGTTTTGTTTTAAGTCTTGGGAAGGTGTTAGTGCGTTGTTGAAAAGATTGTGCTGAATAATAGGTTGTTGTTGAAACAGATTGTTTGTTTGAGTGGAAAGTTATTGTATTAATTTTTGAAGAAAGAGAGAAATGTTCCTGCTGCAGTAGAACATTTGCATAAGTCAGTGTTACGGGTGTGAGTTTTACACCCTTTCCCTCCCATCTGTAGCAAGGGTTTGTCAGAAACTGTTGTGGGGAAGTTGCCTGTTGTAGAGAACTGATAGGAAGACACATGAGCATTTGTTTAATTATTTTCAGCTGAGTCTGAGGTGACAGGCAGAGCCGCGTGTTGGATACACATGGTGTCAAGAAGGAGGATGTGTTTTCAGTACTGACTGTTCCCTTTGCCCACGTGTCAGGTAGTGAGTCTTTGATATGTAAATGAGCGAAGCACTCAAGAATGCGAATCATGTCCTTTGATCCTAATAACCCTTTGGTGACACTTTGTTATATTTGGGGTTATCAAGTCAACTTGCTGTATCGGCTCTAGGTCCTCGTTCCTCCATCAGAGAGGACATTGTACTTCCATTTTGTGTCTTCTCTCTCTTTCTTTCTTTCTTTCTTTGTCCATCCCTATGTCCTGTACTCAGGAATTGGACCCGCTCTCTTTCCGTGCTGTATGTGGAAAGAGAGAAACACCTCCAGCCTGTGAGGTGACTGACTGGCAGTGAGACCAAGAAGCTTAATTTGTTGGTGTTTTTAAGTAAAGTATAGTGTTGAGTTGTGTACGTTGTGAGTTGATGCTGTAAGCAGTGAGCACCATTGAGATAGTGCTACTATTGACTGTTTTTGTTAAAATGGAAACTGTTGTCAGCCACCTGAGTATTCATCTTGTTGTTGTCCTGTGCATCTTTGCTGCACGTGGCATCCATAGGCATTCCCATGAAGTTGTTATTTTGTAAAATCGGATTGATGTGTGAATTTCTGTATCTCAAAGCTGAATGCGTCCTTGATGATGACGTTCGAGAAGTCTGTGGATGTCACAGGGCAATTCACTAAGTGTGATGCATAAAGTGAGGCAAGAGAAGGAAATGTTGCCAAGACCGGTTTGGCTTAGTGGATAGAGCATCAGCTTGTGGACTGAAAGGTCCCAGGTCCGATTCCAGTTGGGGGCCGTGTATCTTGCTTGCGGGCACATCTCCACTGTGGGGCGTGCGGGAGGCGGCTGATCGACGTCTCTCTCTCATCGATGTTTCTGACTTTCTGACTCTCTCCCTTCCATTCTGTAAAAAAATCAACAAAATATATTTTCAAAAATAAGAGAGAGAAGGAAGTGTTTTGAAACATAAAGGTCCGTATGTTTTATTTTCTTGCACTGTTGTGTGAATATTATAGTATAAAATGAGATTTATTTGAAAAACAAAACGAGCATTGGTATTGAAAATATGTTGGTTGGAATAGAATGATGGATGAAAGCAGAGCATTGTACACTTGCTAATTTCTCACACTGAAATTTTGCGGGAGCCATTTGTGTCTCTGTCCGTGGTGCTGAAACTTCATGCTATCAAATCTGACTCTGTCCGTGGTGCTGAAACTTCGTGTTATCAAGTCTGCCTCTTGTCCGCGGTGCTGAAACTTTTATGCGAACACTGTGTCTCTGTCCGCGGTGCTGAAACTTTTATGCGAACACCGTGCCTCTGTCCGTAGTTCTGAAACTATACGAACACCGTGTCTCTGTCCGTGGTGTTGAGAGGCCTGGCGTTGGAACGCACTTTCCCGTATTGGCCAGCAGGTGTCGCCAAGTCCTCGCTGATAAGAAAGTTTGTGTGTGAGTGTTTGATGGCGAGATTTGCGTGCGATCCATGATGATGGGAGGATACTGACGGGGCAGCGAGTTTAGATGCGGGTCCTTTCGGGGTTATAGCGTGAGCGCCTTCCAGGCGAGTAGTGCTAAGGCCAAAGGTGTATTTGTATTTGTCACGTTCCCTGTGGCAAGTGTTGAGCCTGTGCATTGATTTGTGTCGGTGAAGGTGTCCCCTCCCCAAGTGTCAGCGATCTGAGAAGGTTCAATTTTTTTTATTATTATTGTAAGTTCAAATGTAAATGTGTGAGGCTGAAGAGGGTTCGTCCTAGTATTTGTACTTCACCGATAACACGATTGCATTTCCATGTGAAGCATGTGAAGCTGTTTTTGCTGGAATTGTTTAGCCCGGAACGCAAGCCGCACTTACAGAGCACCAAGAGACGATCTCATGCAAAAAAACAAAGGGGTTTATTCAGACTAGCATGCTGGGGCTCACAACATACTCTGAAAGCAGAGCAGAGGCTGAGAACCTCGTGCCTTTGTTACATGACCATTTTATATTGGGGGAGAGGGGTGGAGAGCTGTTTGAACAAAGTTGGCCTATCCTGATAGGCCAGGTAGGGGCCGGGGTCTGCTTACGCAGGTACGGGATGTGGAGTCAGGAAGCAGTCTAATAGCAGGCCTTTAGACTTGTTACCATAGCAACTCCTGAGAGCAAAGGTCAAACCTCACAAGGGACCTGTGGGGTTATCTCTCCCACCCTTGTGGCTGAAGGGCTTCCTTCCCTTTAT
>PVJN01044006.1:0-17527 GCA_004026805.1 Lasiurus borealis | reverse complement strand
ATTTTGTCTTTCTCCTTTTCAGTGCCTAAAAACCCCAGTTATTAACTTTACTTTGAGTATTCAACCAACAAGCCTCTAAATTTTAAGCTGATCTACATTAAGAATTATCAATAGTCAGATAAGAGAATAAATAGTTGCTTTTAACTAGCATAGGCATTTTATAGACTCATTTGTGAATTCTAGCTTTGGGAAAATAAAAGTATTGAGTATCCATCCATTCATCCATCAAGTTAGTTAGCTTTATGCATATTGAAAATACAGTCAGCAGTCTCTGCTGTTTTGCAATATTTCTTAATGATCTTAATGATCTCAAAGTGAAATTTCTATCTACAAGTTGGTTTTTCCTTTCCTGATTCCCAGTGAACTGATGCAGCCAAATTATCTTTTAAGAACCATCACACTTAAATCCTGACTTCAAAGTTGATTACATTATTAGATAGGTCAGCCAGTCTGCTGCCATCAAGAAGATAAACTAAATGTATTGGAAATGATTACTCCTATTAGAAACCTTTCTCGCTTGGCCAAGTTCACTTTTTAGGTTAGACAGACCCCATGTAAGTCCAGGTGGTCTCAGAGGCAATAGACAGCACAGATTTGGATAAATGGTACTGTTATTCCTTTGTATATAAATAATGACAGCCCTTATATAGAAAAGAAATTAAAGTGAGCAATAAAAGGTCTTGCCTATTATTTATGATTGTGTCACAATTAAACAATTAAAACTGGATTATAAATCACTGAGAGAAAACTGAGAACAATAATAAAGTATGGAATCCTTACTAATAAAACCATTTGACTTCTGTAATCACCTGATACAAGTGAACTTTATTGTCATTCCTCATTTATGAGGCATTTGCTTTACTCATGTAATTCTTGACTAGTACCCAGTTTTTAAAGATTGGAAGGAAAAATCCTATTTGGTATTCTAATCGCTCAAAGCTGCTCTAACCTGTCTTTTGCAAGTAGATGCACCTACATGATAATCGGCAACTTCTGAAACATTCACACTGTGCAGGTTTGTGGCTGTAAATTTTGGTCACTCCAGCTTTTGAGAAATGCAAATAATAAAAACTCATCAAAGGCCTGCCATAATTCTCACAGCTGACTAGATGGAAGCATTTCTAACTCCTCAAAATTAATAGCAGCTCCCAAGGCCTTATAAGAACAGCTGTCACTGAGAAATACACTCACAAACAAATAAGCAATTCTCCAAGTATGATTTGTTAGAGACATGAAGTAGCAAGTCTTCAGCACAACCTTGGTGGATTATTAAAGGAGCAAATAGCTACCTACCTCTACACCTCTGATATGGTAACTTGAGCATCCTACACAATATTTATAAACACCTGCTGTGTGCCTAGCCCAGAGCTGGGCACATACTAGACTCTCATTAAATAGTATCTGCTGAATGAAGAAGCAAAGTGAAAATCTTTGCTGGTGTTCCACATGGAGTAGCCAGCAATTACGACAAGGACACACGACCAATAGAAGCTGTTGTCCTATTGTCACTGAAATGCTAGACCTTGGAGTCATCCTAGGTATAAAACCACAGTTGAAAATGCAATTAGGACTGCACTGACTTCATTATACTCAGTATAACGGTTGCCATGTCTCCACATAAAATCTCCCTCCTCCCCAAAACAGTGTCGATTTTATTTAGGCATGAGCCAGGGAAAACAGTTTAGAGCAGTAGTTCTCAACCTTCCTAATGCCTCAACCCTTTAAGACAGCTCTTCATGTGGTGGTGACCCCCAACCATAAAATTATTTCTGTTGCTACTTCCTAACTGTAAATTTGCTACTGTTATGAACTGTAATGTAAATATCTGATATGCAGGATGTATTTTCATTGTTACAAATTGAACATAACTAAAGCATAGTGATTAAACACAAAACAATATATAATTATATATTGTGAAATATTTATTTCTAATTACAAATAAATGAAATTTTGTCTTGAATCATGGTATAGCATGGGTAACAGTCTTAATATAACAATAGTAAACTACATTGCTACATTTTGCTACACCGAGGAGCGGTGTGTTAGTTTCTAAGACCATGGGAAATAGGTGTTTTCCAATAGTCTTAGGCGACCCCTGTGAAAGGGTCGTTCGACCCCCAAAGGGGTCTCGACCCACAGGTTGAGAACCGCTGGTTTAGAGGATTTTCATATACTGTATATCACAGAGATATTTGAAAGTGACATTCTAGATCTGTGAGAATTAATGTTGTATTTAAAAAAAATAAATGCAGTTGAACTATTTCAAATGCTTGTATTTCCATCTCTTACTATGATGTTAACTGCCTCAGAGATGATCACAGGAACCTGTCATTGCCATGACATTCAAAAGAAGGAAGCCCATTTATAGTTATCATCCATGGGGTCTCACTGTTCAGCAGATTGTTACAGGGGATATTTCCTCCTCTTTGGTCTCATTTGGAGCACTCTGAGGACCCCCCCTTCCTGAATGAAGTCCTGAAAAGGAATCCAGAGACATGAAGCTTGTATATGCTCCAAGTCTTGATGTAACTGAATAAAACTCTCTTGACATATGTGATTTATCACATCTAAAAGAAAAAACTAGACTGCCCATCTTTAAGTACTTATGTTTCATATTGTGCCAATGGTCCCAGACTACTGCTATTGAAATTTCCTTGCTGGCTACAGAGGAAAGTCTAATACAGTCTGTTTCACAGTCTTTGGTGATCGAAGAGATAATCGAAGTGTTTCTATTATCTAGGTTTAAACTAGCCTGTCATTAATTCTGACAAGATTATTTGTCACTGGAAATCACCTGTGGGCTTAATGACAGATAATAATGAAAAATTATCTGATGCCCTCAAGGTGGATGCAAATGAAATGACAGGCAGTGTCTTCAACAGTGGCCTACAGAGCATCATTTTGAGGATGCTTTTGCTCCACACTCTCAGGCCCCACATCAGCTGTGCTAAATCAAGATTTCCTAGTTTAGGGCTGGGTCCACATATCTTGGAAAAGCTTCCCAGCTAATTCCGATGCATTCTGAGCTACACCCTTAGAAACAGTGCTTTAAATACTACTTATCTATTAAGTGGAGAGAAAGGTGAGATAGCTTGGCTTCTGATAACGAATCAGGTTGGGAAGCTGGCAGCAACCTAGTTTTGCTACATAGTTATTTACTATTTAAAAATTCAAGCAGGCCAAGGGCTTGATGCAGCTGAATTTATCTAAGGCTCACTGGATGTTCCCTGTGGCTATGGTTGGTAGCATTATAATTTGGGTGGTGAGTAGATTTGCAATTTTTATATTAAATTTGGAATGCTGTTTACAGAACTTTTTCAAAAGCATTTCAGTGATGGATGGCATATAGCTGTCCAAGACAAACACAAGGCCACTCACTGGCAAGTTTCTTTTCTTCCTCTTTTCTGGTACTGCTTTGGGGAAATTACTTGGAAAATAAAGAAGTTGAGAAATGGTTCTATCAGCACGATCTGAAAGTCTCATATACAAATTAAATAACCTCTTGCCTAATCATTTCCTTCAGTCTCACTGATATTTACTGGGCACCCAGACATGCCAGATGGGAGAAAGAAGAGTTGCTCTCACACAGCAATCTTTCATATTTCATCTGAAGGCTTTGAAGATATTTCCCACTCAGCTCTGCAGGAAGAAGCCCCCTAGGGATGGGCTGATGGAGACTGACCCTATTTGAAACTCAGGGACTCTAATGACACCATAACTAAGTTATGATACTGAGAAGCAAGATGGCCAGTTCCACTAACCTATGCTCTCACCACACAGAGCCATTAAAAGTTCCCTTAGCATTTACTTTGTTTGTACATTTGAATACATAAAATATCCCATTTTCATAGTTCATCCTTTTGACTGTAGGTGGATCAACATAACAAACTTGCTTCAGAATCACTCTCAGCCAAGATTACAAAAGAGTCCTCAACAATAGATTCCAGGGCTTATCTGCTTTCACTGTGACATGTGTCCCAGAGAGGTAAGGAGCCTATTAGGCTCTCGCTCTCGAGGGAGGACTCCTTGTTAAAAGTACTAAAACAAAGTCCTCTAAAACCCACACAGAAGTTGGCATCTCTGAACCTCTCAAGAGCCTTCTGATCTTCCAGCCCCATGTCCTCCTGCTTTATTAAATATATCAGAGCATAATAGACACTCGCTCAAAAGGGGAGGAGGAGGAGGGAACACTAGGTCTTCTCTATGCATTCTGGTGGTTGAAGAGAATGTGGTTTTAAAAGTGTTTATTTTCAGCTTCTTGAAGAGCCATGTTTTTGGCTTGGTGGACTCTATGATGTGGACTTCATAGACACTAAACATAAATAGTAACGCTGCCTCTTCCATTGAGAGAAGAGGACACGTAGGGAGGCTTTGTCCTTGAGCACCTACCTTTACTGGTATTTAAAAGGATTACACTGATTTTAACAGACTGAAACAATGACATAGTTTCTATATAGATAAAGAGTAGTGTGGAAACAATTTGCTTGAGAATATTTCAGACATGCTCTCTAGCAGATGCTGTGTACTACTTCATAGTGCTTTCAATAACATACTTTACTTGAGTCTCTCACAATGTTTACAAACTAGCTGTGATATTGCCATTTTATAGAAGTGGAATTTGAAAACTCAGGGTTTACTATGATTAAGATTCTATACAAAGTCAATGAAGGAGAACAGAGAAAAAATAAAAAAGGACAGAGGACTATTTTGTACAATACATGTCAGTATACCAAGAAGACAAATTAATTCAAAACTAAAGGTAAACCTATTTAGAATTCAGAAGAAACTGCTAAAAATAAGGGTAATCATAACTGATGAATACCTAATAAACAGATTACTGATCTCAACTGCCAATAAATGCTTAGCTAGTAAGACTAGGAGAAGTTAGGCTACACAGAAATCAACTTTACAGAAAAAATATATAACCAATATTCAACTTGATATATATGCTTCACCTTGAAAATGTTAAGTGGTCACTGTTATTATTTCACTGAAATAAGATTTACCTAGATCTAGAGTTAGATGCTACTGCAGTTTTAGATATTTCTCCCTCATTGTTATTTTTATATTATTATTTGTTTAGGAATAAAAAAATAGAGTCAAACTTCCTGGAATTCTATACTAGCTTCTGATCACCAGCTGTGTGACATGAGACAAGTCTGTCCCCATATGAATTTAAGGTAGATGAGAAGGCACTTTTGCTCTTGTCCATTTCTGTATTACTAGGACCTAAAAAAATATGCCCCATAGCATGGCACTGAAAACTGATATTAAATACATCACTAATTAAGAACATATGTATAGTGTGTGCATATGTGTGCATTTATTCCTGGTAAACTTTTTGGCCTTTTGTTTCAAGCAAATTATTTTTTCCCATTGATTAGTTAGGGAACTTTGAATGTTGATATGACTGACTATTTGTACACTATTAAAGTACTGAGGTAGTAGCTTATAACCAAGTAGTTAAGGAACTGAAAAACTCACTTTAAAAACAAGTTCATCTGTACATTTAATATGTACACAATACTCTCACTTTTTATTGCCAATATAAACTTGGGACATGAGGAGAAAATTGCAGAAATAAACTTAACAACTTGACTTTGAAGCAGTTACTTGTGGAACTAAAGCCTCTTGGAAACACAACTATGAATCATAGCTGAAGCTTCTTCCATATTGAGTTTAAATTAAATTTTAAAAATGTGGTTTTATTGATTTTAGAGTGAGGAATAGAGAGAAACATCAATGAGGAACATAAATCGGCTCCTGCTCACACCCTCCTGGGGATGGAACCTGAAACCTGAGCATGTGCCCTAACTGGGAATCCAACCAGCAACCTTTTGGTGCAGGAGAAGACATTCAAGCGGCTGAGCCACATTGGCTGGGCACTTTTTCAATTTTAAATAGAATACTATTATGATAGCTCAACAACAGAATTCAGATATGGGTTAAACTTACTAGGACTCAATATTTTCTACACATCAAGAAATCACTTTACTTACAAGAAGTAGTTCTCTTTATACTGTGTATCAGCTAAGAAAGAGGGGAAGGCATGGAAAAGTTAAGGAAATACTTAGGGAAAACAATCTAATTAGGCGGTGTCTGTTGATTGATTTGCAGTCAGTTTAACCCCAAATTACCAAAGAGCAGTGCTTATAAGGTTTTCTTTAGTTGAAATAAAATAATAATAATACATTCATTTAGAAGATATGCATTAATTTTAAATTTTTTTGTTTAAAAGTATTTTAAAAATTAATTTTTTTCAAAAAAAAAATCACTAATGTATCACACTGAATAGCTGGTCTAATACATGCTATATTTATCATTTATCTCCCTTCCCTGTTTGATGGCAAATTAACTGTTATGATTTTATTTCTCATTAATAAGTCTAAGCATTAACAGTCTTTTTAAGGGGAAAAAAGGTAAATCTATGCCAAGGAATTTATTATTATTTCATTTAATAGGTGTCACTTAAGGTTGAGAAATTGTAAACTGATTAAAACATTTATTTTAAATTTATGAAAAAATTCATTTACTGCCACTTTCAAAATCTTATATTCAGAAAATGTTTAAACTGTGTAAAATAGAAATGAAACAAAGGAGAAAAAGTAAAAAAGATATATTAACAGATGAGTAATTGAAATAAAACCTGATGACACTTATGAGCTAATGTCTAGAGGCGGGGCTTTGACAATGCAATCAACTCATTCACTCTATAAAATCAATGTTCTTAATTGGAGATAGTTATTTCACACCTTACCTCTGCATACTTTAACTTCAATGTTTTATGCATTTCTCGGAAACGACTATAACGTCTGAATACAGTCCATGTCTCATCGAGAACAGTAATCTGTTAACCACAAAAATAAAAATAAATCAGCATTAATTATAGGGAAAAGTCATTAAGAAACTGTTTCAAATAATTTAAAAATTAACAAAAGGTGATTAGAATGTCAAATTTCTCCAGAATTGAAAACATTAATCTAGCTGCATAAATAAGACATATATAATATCTGCTCTCTATTTAAGCATGCATCTCTGATCCCCAAATCTGGTTACAACCAGAATGTGACTATGTAAAGTGAAGGGCAGTTGACTTATGAAAAGTATCCCCTAACCCTCCCTTTGTGTTGTAGAGAGAATTCTCCAGAAGTGACCTTTTTGTACCAGTGACGAGCCCATATAAAATGTTGCTGAAGGTCACCAGCCACCATAATGGACAGCAAGGGGGAAAAGTTAAAGAAGAAAAAGCAGAGAAAAAAGGAAGAGGGAGAGGGAGAAAGAAAATCAGTACAAAGAGGAGAAAAGCATCTCTCTGCCTCTCAATGATTGTTAATATAAAAACACAACAATATATTTTGCTTTATCTTAGAAGAAGAATTCTCATTCTGGCCTTTATCCCACAGTTCCTGTTGATGAGCTCAGTAGGTGGAACTCTGGTGCACATCAGCCCACATCCTGAGGTCACAGTGACAAGCAGAAGCTGATAGGCACTGCCAGCCTTTGGCGTAACACAGCCTAAAACACAAGCTGATGTGTCTCAAATTCCTATCTCAATTCTCACCTTTCTTCTGAGCAACAGACCCAGTACCCAACCTGGAGACATCTTTCTTTAGATGTCACACAGGACCCTCAATTTCAAAGTATCTATAATCAAACCTGACAGTCTTGCTGGAAAATACCTAGAACACTCCATCTTAGCACATTTCACTACCTACCACCAAGCCAGACAAATGCTGAAGCCATCCCCATCCCCTCCTGCCCACATGCATGCCCACAATAGAACAAGCATCCCTTCTTCACCATCAATGCCATTTCAGTATATAACTGATACTTATATAAATGTCTCCAAATCCTATAAGATTTTAAGCCTTTTAAGTGAATGAACCTTTGATACTAATTAAGATGGAAGAAAAAGGACTCTCGTTGTAGAGATAAACATTTACTGAGCAACCAATATGTGCTGGGCACTATACTACATGTCAGCAGTTTGCTGAGAGATAGTCAAGATGATTTTGATTTTCACATCAGGTAAAGGTTCCAGGTTTGGCCCAGGTCAAAGTGGAGCACAAGACCTGCTGGAATCTTTCTAGGAGGTTCACCTGAATCAGATTATTTGAATTAATGGCACAATAGTATGATTTTTAAAAACTGCACTGAGAATATAGTACATTTTCAATATTATTTGTAACACAAGTAAGTGTACAGATAGATTTTCCAAAATTTTCACTCATGAGATTTTCACCTGAGTTCAGCTTAAATACAAGGATGACAAAGGGACATATTTCCTACTTTATATAGAGAACATTTCAATCCCCCCTTACATGTAAATTTATGAAGAAAATGATGCTGAAGAATGATATCATCAATGGTCATGGCAGAAATGGGGTAGGGGAGACAGACAATCACAGGTGTCATCTCTCCACAGGACATGTTCAAAGCTCTTGTCCATAATGGACACTTTCACACCTGAAGCTGGAGAAATGGCACATAGGAGGTTTGGAAAAACTATACATAAAAGAAAACTATGTATTAAAGTTCTATTTTGCTTCAAATTAAAACTAGGCATAGGATGAGGATTGATGCAGAGAGCAGAGACAGAAGATCATTATGACAAATAAATCAGAGCAAAGCACTTAATTATTTTCTTCGATGTTGAGACTGTAGGGCACCATTACTACATATCACTGCGGAGCAAATTCATTACTTCTCCCTCACTGAATGGTTCTGCTTTTACAAACCCATCTTTTCTGGGCCATAAAATGATCAAGTATAACTTAAATACCATAAACATAGCCACTAGATAAACTGCATTTACTTAAAATAATTCTAAATTGAGTGCTGTTCACAAATTTATGTTACATATATATTTTACTAGTTTATGGATTGTCGATTTTAAGATGTACTCATTATATATCTGTAGTGTATATCATCTGTGTAAGGAGGAAATAAAAGTTTTTATACAAATAACTTGTATAAAACAATTACTTACAATTTCCTTCAACAATATTTAAAAAAAAATTTTTTTGAGAAACCAAGATGGCGGCATAGGTGAACACCTAAACTGCTGCCTCATACAACAATTTCAAAACTGCAACTAAAAGACAGACATCATCTAGAATCACAGGAAGGCTGGCTGAATGGAAGCTTTACAAATAGAAGGAAAGAGAAAAGGACACTGAGACTCACAGAGCTGCGGAAGGCAGAGATATGGAGGCATGCGCTTGCGGAGAGGGATGGCAACTGAGTATGCAGCTTTCTCATATCAACAGGGAAACAAAAGCTCCTGACTGCTCTAAACTCCAGTTTTGAGTAAAACTCTGGGGACCCAGACTTATATGGGGAGAAACTGGACTGTCTGACAGTGGGAGAAACGAGGAATACTTTCTCTCAGAGCTACTTGCAGCAATAACCGTGAGACACTGAGACCCAGAGGACTCTTAGGGCAGGACTGACAGAAAGCCAATGCAGTTTGCTCTGCCTTGAGATTCCTCACCATGAAGCCATAGCTGTTTTCTCCACCCTGACACTCTGTCCCATCCAAGTTGAGTGCAGAGGCTTTTGCATATGAATAGCCCAGTCCTTTGAATTCTAAACTTACCTAACAGACTGCAGCTGGATCAGTGAGACCCAGAAACATCAAAAAGAAGGACCAAGGCGCAACAGCAGCTTGCATTGATTCACAACTGGGCCTCATCTGAGCACCTCCAAAACCCAAACAAGAAAGAGGAATCTGCAAATCTCTCTGTAGCTTTTACTGGGTGGCCTCAGATAGAGGCTAAATTAGCACCTCCTTGGAGATCCAAGAGCCACTATATCCAGGGGTCAGAATGGGACCATCTAGATTACAACTCTTCAGATCAATAAGGGACACACTCAGGGGACAGACTCAGTGAGCACCAAAGCCCCACTGAAGCAAGTCTTGTCTCATAAGGGTGTCTCTAGCACAGAAGTTCTCCTAGTATAGACACAACTGATCCTTGCAACCAATTGGCCTGAAAGTCAATTCCTTCCAGTGATACCAACAATCAAGGCTTAACTACATCAAGACTGTGCACAGAGCCCACATAGAGGTAACTGGGTAGGCTGAGCCACTGGGCCCTATAAGACACCTAGAACACAAAGCCACTCTATCAACTTGGAGAAGCAGCCAAAATGTGGAGTCAAGGAAACATGTCACAAATGAAACAAATGGAGGAAAGCAAACAACTGGAAATAGAGTTCAAAACCACGGTTATAAAATTTTTCAAGAATTTCTGGATAAGTTTAGCGAGACCCTTGAGGATATGAAAAAGGACCAACTAGAAATTAAGCATACACTGAGTGAAATAAAAAATAATATACAAAGATCCAACAGCAAACCAGAGGATCACAAGAATTGAGTCAAAGATTTGAAATACAGAGGTCAGCGAAATGGCGGCGGAATAGACAGACGCGTCTGGAGCTTTGTCGCTGGGCAGAGGGAGAGGGAGCAGCTGAGAGTCACAAGGGGAGTGTTTGTTGGCAAGTTAAGAGTCAGTTATCCTCCAGGAGAAGGCTGGGAACTGCTGGACGGGGCTCTCCTGGCCAGGCAGCCACACTGCCATGGGGTTTTTGTAGGCCGGAGCCGACAGCGCAAACGCGGAGACCACGCCATCTTGCAAGGGGAGGTGGATTTCTGCGGAGCTCTGAAGGCTGTGGCTGAGGCACCCACCGAACAGTTGGGGACCCAGAGCACCGCTCTCCAAATGACGCAGACACATGGGCGGCGGATTCAGAGATCCACATGGCACACAGAGGTCAGATTTTGCCTGGGATAAGGTGAGTTCTCCTGCCCCGCAGAACAGAGACGAGAACACTGTGGGTGCCGGGCTGCAGGAAAGCTGCCTCTGGAGAGGTCCGCGGAGGTGGGGCAGGTCGTGATCCCTAAATGTGGAGGCAAACTCTCCAAGTAGTTGAAAGAGGGGAGCTCTGGAAAACGACTCATTTTTATCTGGGGCAGAGGGATAGCCTGGGAGTTATTACAGTGTCCTGGCTGCAAAATCCCCACAAACCGGTTTTGAGAACCACAGAGTAGCAGGATCTGAGCACAGCCTAGAGAGGTCCTGTGCTTTGTCTCAGAGATCAATTCCGAAACACTGCCACCCAGTGGATGACACACAAATTGACTCTCGCATAACCGCAAAAGAAAAAAGAGATTAAAACACCAACAGTGGAACACAGGAAACTGCAATACCTTTCCTACTGGGAAACAGGAGTGCCAAGCAGAATAGTGGAAGCGAATGACCATTCTATTTTTATTTTCTTTTTCTCTTTTTCTTTTTTTCTATTTTTAATTTTTACATATTTTAATTAAAAGACTATTTTTTTTGTTTCTGCCTCAATTGATTTTACCTTTTTAATTATTACATTTTTGTTTTCAACTAGTATTATACTACTAGTATTTTACCTTTTTGAAAAAAAAAAAAGTGGCATTTTTTTTCTTTTTATTTTACTTCGGGATTAGAGTTCTACATTCTATTTTCATCTTTCCTATAGCATAATTTTACTTCATCTCAACTCTACTTTTATGCCAGCACTTTCCTCCTAACTTTCCCCATTTTGTTGTGTTGTTTCTCTTTCCCTTTTCCAACTTTAGATTCTCCCTATTCTTTCTCTTTACCTGGTTAAAATTTCACCCCACTTATATATCTAATTTCAAATCCCCTATTACAAGTCCATACAAACCTCTCTGTTCTTGTCTTAACTAGCCAAAAAGTTGTTTTTTCTCTATGTCCTTTCGTTGCCATTTGCTTGAACAGTGATTATATCAATTTTTTGAACTTTTTTGTGAGATTATTTTAGCTTATTCTACTTGTTTTATTTTGCTTTTTGCTTGCTTTGTTTTTTACCTCTTTCCCCTGGCCTCCCTCAATACCAGTTGTTTTTTGCAGTTTGTATTAATCTCTAGAGACTGGTTGCTGGCCTTATTTGAATTAGTGACTATTCTATTGGAGTTTTCTCCTGACATCTATATTTTCTTCCCCTTTTCTCTCTTATCTGCTTTCTTTTCTCTCTTTGTTTCTCTTTCTCTTTTCTTTTTCTTCTTCTCCTTTTTTCATTATATTTTATTTTATTTTTTGTTCATTTATTTACTCCTTTTTTTCTCCCTCTCCCAATTAGATTTTGGCACTTCTTTCCTTTCTTTTTCCCTCATTTTCCTCCTCTTCTTTCTCGACTTACCCCTAATTTGTCTTTCATTGGCGGTCACCAAATTGGTGATTATTAACATCGTAAATATATTTCTGTTCAGTACCTTCTGTGCTGTAACAGGTCGTGTTCTGGTTTGTGCCTTTGAATCTACGTAGGAGAAAGAACTAAATAACCAGACACCTAGAGAAGAAAAAACATGGGAAGAAGAAGAAACAGCCCGCAAACGACAGATAGGCAGGTACCACCAGAAAAGGAAGTAAACGAAGTAGAAGTAGAAATAAGCCTGCCAGAGAATGAGTTCATAGAAATGATCATAAGGTGGATGAAATGAATGGAAGACAAATCCGACAATATGAGTAAGAGCCAAGAAGAAATGAAGAAGAAACAAGAAGAAATGCAGAAGGAAATAAAAAATGACATTACAGCTTTAAAGAACTCAATAGAAAGCATCAAAAGTAGACTAGAAGAAGCAGAGGACGGCATCAGTGAGCTAGAAGACACGGTAGAAAAAAATACCAAGTACAGCAACTTCTAGAAAAAAAATTAAAAAGCAAGAGGAGAGCCTAAGGGAACTTTAGGATAACACACACACACAAAAAAAAAAAAAAAAAAACAACATGCACATAATTGGGGTTCCAAAAAGAGTGGAAACTGAACAAGAATTAGAGAACCTATATGAAGAAATAATGACAGAAAATTTCCCCAATATAGGAAAGAAAAAACTCACACAAATCCAAGAAGCTCACAGAGCCCCAATCAAAATGAACCCCACAGAACCAACAACAAGGCACATTATAATTAAATTGGCAAACAGCAATGACAAAGCAAAAATCTTAAAAGAGGCCAGAGAGAAACAGAAAGTTACCTACAAAGGAACCCCCATAAGACTACTGATTTTTCAACAGAAACTCATCAGGTCAGAAGAGAATAGAATGAAATATACAAAGCCATGCAAAAGAAGGGTCTGAATCCAAGAATACTATACCCTGCAAGTCTTTCAATCAAAATTGAAGGTGAAATCAGAAGCTTCACAGACAAAAAAGGACTAAGGGAATATATTACCACCAAACCAGCAATGCAAGAAATGTTAAAGGGTCTGTTGTAATAAAAAGAAATAGGAAGCGAAGAAGGAACCCTGGGCTAAAGACTAAAAATGGTGACAAATAAATACCTATCAATAATAACTTTAAATGTAAATGGATTAAATGCTCCAATCAAGAGACATAGGATAATCGACTGGATAAGAAAACATGATCCACATATCTGCTGTCTGCAAGAAACCCACCTCAGGACAAGAGATGCACACAGATTGAGGGTGAAGGGATGGAAGATAGTATTTTAGGCAAATGGAAATGAAAAAAAAGCAGGTGTTGCAATACTTATATCTGACAAATTAGATGTCAAAGTGAAGGACATAACAAGAGATAAAGAGGGCCACTACATAATACTAAAGGGAACAATGCAACAAGAAGAAATAACTCTGGTAAACATATATGCACCCAATATAGGAGCAACTAAATATATAAAAAAAAACACCTGAAGGGTATTAAGGGAGAGATTGACTGCAATACAATCATAGTAGGAGACTTCAATACCCCACTGTCACCACTGGACAAATCCTCTAACCAAAAAATCAGCAAAGAAACATCAATCGTAAATGACTCACTAGACCAGATGGAATTAATTGACATCTTCAGAACATTTCACCCCAAAGCCACAGAATATACATTCTTCTCCAGTGCACATGGGTCATTTTCAAAGATAGATCATATGTTGGGTCATAAGAAAAGTCTCTTCAAATTCAAGAAGATAGAAATCATATCAAGCATTTTCTCAAACCACTGTGGCATAAAACTGGAAATCAACTATAAAAAAACAATAGAAAGAAATCAAACACATGGAGACTAAACAGCATGAAATAAAAAGCATCATGGCAACAAATGAAAATGACAATACAACAATACAAAATTTATGGGACACAGTGAAAGCAGTCTTGATAGGAAAGTTCATAGCCCTAAAAGCCTACTGGGAAAAAAAAAAACAGGAAACAATGTTAATAAAATACCTAACCCTACAACCCAAAGAGCTAGGAGGAGAGCAACAAGAAAAGCCCAGTGTACGCGAAGAAAGGAAATAGTGCGGAGATAAACTTAGGGACCAAAGAAACAATTCAAAAGATCAACAAAACCAAGAGCTGGTTCTTTGAAAGGATAAAAAAGATTGATGGACCTCTAGCCAGGCTCACCAAGAAGCAAAGAGAGAAGACCCAAATAAACAAAATCAGAAATGAAAGAGGAGAAATAACAACAGACCCTGTGGAAATACAGGGGATTGTTAAAAAATACTATGAACAACTCTATTCCAACAAATTGGACAACCTGCAAGAAATGGACATATTCTTAGAAATATATAACCTTCCAA
This sequence comes from Lasiurus borealis, assembly GCA_004026805.1. Taxonomy (NCBI): domain Eukaryota; kingdom Metazoa; phylum Chordata; class Mammalia; order Chiroptera; family Vespertilionidae; genus Lasiurus; species Lasiurus borealis. Next base: position 2,938 of record PVJN01044006.1, on the reverse strand, counting down.
AACTCAACCAGGAGGAATATAAACATCTCAATAGTCCAATAACTATGGAAGAACTTGAAGCAGTCATCAAAAAGCTTCCAGCAAATAAAAGCCCGGGACAAGATGTATACACAGGAGAGTTTTACCAAACATTTAAGGAAGAATTAAAACCTATCCTCCTCAGACTATTCAAAAACATTCAAGAAGAAGGAACACTTCCAAATACCTTCTATGAAGCCAGCATCACCCTAATACCAAAACCAGATAAAGACAACAAATGAAAAAGAATTATAGGCCACTATCTCTCATGAACATAGATGCCAAAATCCTCAACAAAATTATAGCAAATCAGATCCAGAAGTACATCAGAAAGATCATACACCATAACCAAGTAGGATTCATCCCAGGAATTCAGAGATAGTACAATATCCACAAATCAATAAATGTGATACATCACAAAAACAAACTGAGAGATAAAAATCACAGTCATATCAATTGATGCAGAAAAAGCATTTGACAAAATCCAATACCCTTTCTTGATAAAAACTCTCAGCAAAGTAGGAATAGAAGGATCATTCCGCAACATCATAAAAGCCATATATGATAAACCCACAGCTAACATCATACTCAATGTGCAAAAACTAAAACCATTTCCCCTAAGAACAGGAACAAGACAGGGATGCCCATGGATTGGGAGAATCAACATCATCAATATGTCCATACTACACAAAGCAATCTATAGATTCAATGCACTACCCATTAAAATACCAATGACATATTCACAAACCTAGAGAGAATTTTTCATAGATTCATCTGGAACAAAAAAGACCACGAATAGCTACAGCAATTCTGAGAAAAAAGAATAAAGTAGGTGGGATCTCAATACCAGATTTCAAGCTATATTACAAAGCAACTGTTCTCAAAACAGCCCGGTACTGGCACAAGAACAGACATATAGACCAATGGAATAGAATAGAGAACCCAGATATCCACCCAAACCACTATGCTCAACTAATATTTCACAAAAGAGGCATGAACATTCAATGGAGCCAAGATAGCCTCTTCAATAAATGGTGCTGGGAAAATTGGACAAATACATGTAAAAAAGTGAAACTGGACCACCAACTTACACCAAATAAAAAAAATAAACTCAAAATGGATACAGGACTTAAAAATTAGAAGGGAAACCATAAAAATACTAGAGGAATCCATAGGCAGCACAATCTTAGACATATGCTGAAAAAACTTCTTCATTGCTACTGCTCCAAAGGCAATGGAAGCTAAAGAAAAAATAAACAAATGGGACTACATCAAAATAAAAAATATTTTGCACAGCAAAAGAAACCATCAACAAAACAACAAGAAAGACCACTATATAGGAGAACATATTTGCCCATGTCATCACTGATAAAGGTTTAATCTCCAAAATCTACAGCCAACTTATACAACCTAATAAAAGGAAGATAAATGATCCAATAAAAAAATGTGCAACAGACCTAAATAGAACCTTTTCGAAAGATGACAGAAGGAAGGCCAAGAGACACATGAAAACATGTTCAAAGTCACTAATCATCCGAGAGATGCAAATCAAAACGACAATGCGATACCATCTTACACTGGTCAGAATGGCAATCAATCATCAACAATTCAACAAATGACAAGTGTTGGCGAGGATTTGGAGAAAAAGGAACCCTTGTGCACTGTTGGTGGGAATGCAGACTGGTGAAGCCACTATGGAAAACAGTATGGAGTTTTCTCAAAAAGCTAAAAATGGATCTCCCATTTAACCCTGTAATCCCACTCTAAGGAATTTATCCTAAGAAATCACAAACACCAATCAGAAAGGATTTATGCACCCCTATGTTCATAGCAGCACAATTTACAATAGCTACAATTTGGAAACAGCCTAGGTGCCCGTCAGCAGATGAGTGGATCAGAAAACTGTGGTACATCTACACAATGGAATTCTATGCTGCCATTAAAAAGAAGGAATTTTTACTATTTGCAGCAACCTGGTTGGAACTGGAGAGCCTTAGGCTTAGTGAAATAAGCCAGGCAATGAAGGAGAAGCATCACATGATATCACTAATTTGTGGATAATAAAGAATATTGTAAACTGATGAACAAAAGGATAGATACAGAGGCAATAAAGCATCAAACAGACTGTGAAATTACAGCAGGAAGATTAAAGTTAGGTGAGGTTGATAAGAGATCAATCAAAGGACTTGTATGCATGCATATAAGCATAACCAATGAACATAGACACTGGGGGTTTGGGGTATGCCTGGGAGGGAGGGGGAGCATTGGGGAGATATGTATAAAAATTTAATAAAAATAAATAAATAAATAAATAAATAAATAAGATTTGAAATACAAAGAAGTATAAAACACCCAACCAGAAAATCAAAAAGAAGGCCAAAATATGAAGATAGTATAAGGAATCTCTGGGACAACTTCAAATGTACCAATATCTGAATTACGGGGGTGCCAGAAGAACAGAAAAAGAAAGATACTAAAAAACTGAAAACCTGGTGAAAGAAATAGACTTACAAATCCAGGAAGCACAGTAAACCCCAAACAAAAGAAATCCAAGAGACCACACCAAGACACATCATAATTAAAATGCCAAGAGCAAAAGACAAAGAGAGAATATTAAAAGCAGCAAGAGAAAAAAGTTAGTTACCTATAAGGGAGTACCCATATGTTTGTCAGCTGATTTCTCAATAGAAACTATGCAGGTGAGATGGGAGTGGCAAGAAATATTGCAAGTGATGAATAGCAAGAACCTACAACCAAGATTACTCTACTCACCAAAGCTATAATTCAGAATTGAATGGCAGATAAAGAACTTTACAAATAAGAAAAAGCTAAAGGAGTCCATCATGGCCAAACCAGTATTATATGAAATGCTGAATGGTAAGAAGAAGAAAGAAGAAGAAAGAAGAAGAAAGAAGAAGAA
>PVJN01044005.1:0-17530 GCA_004026805.1 Lasiurus borealis | reverse complement strand
TTCTCACTAGGTGGATGTAAACGGAAGGCCAGAAGGCTGGCAAACCTTAATTGCTCTGAAAGGTCAGAGCTGATTACTCATTGTTTAGTTGAAACTATCTGTTTGTATCATGTTAATTTCTGTTATTTCCTGCCTAAAGGCTAGGGGTGTGTCCCAAAGCCTTAATAAAAGGGAGAAAAAGGCCAGAGCAAAATGGCAGAATGGCAGTCCTTCCCACTAGAGGAAGGCTCCCGCCTGGCCCCCCAATATCGCCAAATTAATATTTCCTAGTTTCTCATTTCGTTTGCGTGCGGCCTCCTTCAGAACCCGAACCCTGACCCGGGAACCCTGAACCACGCGGGACGTGGAAAGAGGTTCCCACAAATATATTTTAATAAATAAATAAATAAATAAGTAAATAAATAAATAAATAAAATAAACATGCTGTATCAGCTCTGGGTCACTGTCTTTTCATCAGAGGACAGCTGTCCCACCCGGCCCTAGCTTTTTCCTTCTGTCTCTATGTCTGTTTCTTTCTTTCATTTTCTCAGTCCCCAGCAGCCCCTACTCAGAAACCAGACCACTCTAGCCGCGCTTGACTCGGAAAAGAGAGAAATATTATACTGGACTGTGAGAGGGCACAGGCCAGGCTGAGGGACCCACCCTCTAGTGTTCTATATAATGATAAATTGCCTGATAATCTAAGCTTAAATTCTCCAAGTACCTTTGATTTCTTCATTTCCAAATGGTTGAACCCCTAGCAAGGCTCTCTCTAAAGAGAGCCTCAGGGCCAGGACTAGGTCAGGCAGGTGCTTCAGGTGAGGCAAACTGGGAAACAAAGGCATAGACTTCTAGGTGGCACCCGTGCTCAGGGTAGCATAAGTGCAGGGACTGCCCTGAGATTGAGTGCCTCCTTAAATCTTGCATTCTAGGGACCTCTCTTGTCTCACTCCTATAGATTGAAAGTTTGTGTCCCTCCAGAATTCATGTTAAAACTGAACCCCCATTGTGATGGTATTAGGAGGTGGAGCCTTCATGAATGAAATTAGTGTCCTTATAGGAGATTCCAGAGAGGCCCCTGGTCCCTTTGCCATATGAGCACACCGTGAGTTGAACCAGGAAGCAGGGTTTCACCAGACACAGAGTCTGAGTGCTCTGATCTTGGACTCCTCAGCCTCCAGAACTGTGAGAAACAAGTTTCTGTTTATTTCTCCCAGTCTGTGGTATTTTTGTTATATAGCTGCTGGAACAGACTGAGATACTCACCTTAGTCCTGTCCTGTTCACCCTTCCTTTCCATTCCTTCAGCCACAATCCCTGCTCCTGATCTGATCATTGCACTGACTTTCTAGCTAAGCTCCTCCTTTCCACTCTCCTTCAGTTCTTTAAGACCAAAGTCAAGTGTTCTGTTGCTTTCTTCCAGCATCATTCCCTTAGGAAGACTTAATTTGTGCCTCATTTGTGCTCTCAGAGCACCATTAAGTCACTAGTCACCCAGTCTTGTGGTTATTTCTTGACACCTCTGCCCTTCTCTTGAAGGCAAGAACTGTGATATCCATCTTAGTGTCCCCAAAGAATACACTGGCATAGTCGTTCATGAAATAAGAGGTGGTGCAACAAGGTAGTTATGAAGGGAGCTCTGGAATTCAACTGCCTGGATTCAAATCCTGACTCTGCTCTTTACTCACCCATGACTTTTCGCAAGTCACTTAACCCTTATCACCCTTAAATTCTCCATCTATGAAACAGGGCACTCCAAGTGCCCACCTCCTAGGACAGTTGGCAGGATGGAGTAAGGCTGTCATAAAGTTTGCCTCCATAAGTGACCATTAATAATAAGTGTTTGCTAAACTAAACTGGCTCTTCCCTACACGTCAGTGTCCAATTACTCTTCCCAGCCTGTCGCTTTTGTCATATCACTCCCCTGATCAAAGTCCTCCAGGATCTTGCTCAGTTAGGATGAAGCCCCAACTCCTTACCTTCAGTAGGTATTGATTTATCTCTATTTTAAAAACATGTTTATTATTGTTGAAATGTTTCTTTAAGGACTGTTTTTGTAAAGGCTTGTTCTGTAATTACTAGTTGGTCACAAGAAAATGAATCTGTCTTAACCTTCAGAAGCAGTTCTGGGAAGCTACCTGTAACTCAGTGGCTTCCAGTCCTGGCTGCATATTAAAATCAGCTGGGGGAAAAAAAAATCAGCTGGGGAGCTTTTTAAAGCAAACCAACGCCTGGGCCCCACCCACAGAAATTCCAATCTAATTGGTCTGGGGTGTGGCTGGACTCTGGGACTTTTTTTTGGATTATTTTTTTTCTGGGATTTTTTTTTAAGCTCCTCGGTGAGTCTACTGTGCAGCCAGTGTTGGGTGGTACCCCTTGTCACCTCTGCTTTGTCACACCTGGTAGAACTTTCATGCCAGCTCACCTGCAATCACACAGTTCCAGGAGCTTGCTCCTTGGGTGGCTGTTCCAGTTCTTCATTTGCCTGGTACAGGCCCAAGTCACACCAGTTCCTGCCCTGAAGGATTTATAAATTAGAAGTACCTTCTGAAGTAAATAAGCCTTGTCTTCAAATCAAGGCCACAAACATGCCGTAATTCTCCCTCATAACTTCCTGGATCCTCAATCTGGTTTATGGTTTACTGATAACATCCTGGAGGGAGAACCTGCTTCTGGCTTGCAGTGACCTACTCACCCCAAGGCTGGGGCTGGAATCTCAAGTTCTGTGGGCTCCTCCCTGGCCCCAGCTTTTGCCTCCTGATTGCCACCTCGATAGGTGCTAGCCTCTGAGCTTTTACAGTCTCTACTTCCTTCCTGCTGTTGTAACCCAATCCTGGCCACTTACTTTTCTGGTAGGAAACTAGGTGACAAGCTGGGCAGTAAACAAGGAAGAAAAAAGTCTGGAATAAGTTAACACAGGGGAAGGGGGAGGGGCAGTTCTAGGGTAGTACTCCTTTATTCCCTCCTGCAGTTTTGCTTTTCTCCCCTTTATTACATGTGACCCATGGGGCCCACATAGAAAATCAGAATTACTTTTATAGTGAAAGCAAGAAGGAGATTTCAGAATCCAATCAACCAGGGTTGGACTAGGGAATAGGAAAGAAAGTTGCAAGTGGCAAGGATTCCACACTTACACACCTTCGCATAATGTTTGTATCACTCACCTGGAAGGACCTTGCTCTTTAATTAAAGCCCCTGCAACAGACTTGAGATGTGTCATCTTCTCCTTTCTCACCGTGGGCCTTGCAGGATTAAACTGGAAGTCCCATTTTAATAAGCAATTGATCTCTCTGCACTTGTCAACCAAGGACAACCTACTTCATAAATCTATTATGACACCTTCAAGAGTTCTTTGACTCAAGACTTTAAAGGCAACTAAAAGATTAATTGTCCAGATACACAAGGTTGTGGGCTCAATATTTGGTCAGGATACATACAAGAAGTAACCAATGAATGCAATAAGTGGAACAACAAACCAATGTTTCTCTCTCTCTCTCTCTCTCTCTCTCTCTCTCTCTCTCTCTCTCTCTCTGTCTTTCTCAAATCAATACATATATACACTGAGTGGCCAGATTATTATGATCTCTGAACACATAATGATCTGGCCACTCAGTGTATACCTATATAATAAAAGGCCAATATGCGAATTGTCCCCTTGACCAGGAGTTCAACAGCAGGCAGGCCAGCCAACCACCCATGTCCCCTCCCCCTCCCAGGCTGGACAGACCCCATTTATGCACAATTTTATGCACCAGGCCTCTAATACACACACACACACACACACACATATAGTGGCCATATTATTATGCGTTCAGAGATCATAATAATCTGGCCACTTTGTGTATACTTAAAATAAAATAAAATAAAATAAAATAAAATAAAATAAAATAATGAGAATCCACACTATGGAGAACTTTGTACCATTTACAGTTAGCATAAACATAATCATATAAATGATAAATATAAATAACATGGAGTAGTGTGTGTTTTTTTACACTTTTTATTGATTTTTTACAGAGAGGAAGGTAGAGGGATAAAGAGTTAGAAACATCGATGAGAAGATCAACTGCCTCCTGCACTTGGTATGTGCCTGCAACTAAGGTATATGCTCTTGACCAGAATCGAACCTAGGACCTTTCAGTCCCCAGGCTGACGCTCTATCCAGTGAGCCAAACCAGCTAGGGCTGGAGTAGTGTTTTGATATTAATTTTTTCTCTATATCTTAGTGAAAATCCCTTTGCAGAGGCTCCTACTTTGTCATGGTTTATTATATATATATATATTATTGATTTCAGAGAGGAAGGGAGAGGGATAGAGAAATAGAAACATCAATGATGAGAGAGAATCATTGATTGGCTGCCTCCTGCATACCCCACACTGGGGTCAAGCCCACAACCCAGGCATGTGCCCTTGGCCAGAATTGAACCAGGGACCTTTCAGTGCACAGACTGATGCTCTACTCACTGAGCCAAACTGGCTAAGGCTGTCATGGTTTATCTCATCATCAGCTTCCTATCCTAGATTGCAATGAAAAAGTCATTTCCTGACATGACCGTTATTATTAGTTCCAGAAAACTTATAGTCAGGGTTGGCAATTGCTCAACCTTCAGACAATATTATAGCATCTTAACTAATTCTTTTTTAAATCATCAGGCAAGTCCACAGAGAGGTTCTGAAGGAAAATCTCATCAATTCTCTGCCTCACCAAGTCTGAGAAGAGGAGTAGCTGAAGAATAGCTTGAATTTTATGCAAAAGGTATCCCTAGTAGCTGAATGAAGTGATTTGTTGGGTAAGGTCTCTAGCTGTCTGGTACTTTGGATGATGTCTGCCAAAATTCTGTTTTAGCCTTGTCATCTTAACAGTGGCTAACCATGAAATCTAACCATACTTTAAAGCTGCTCTTTTTTCATTACAGCACAGTAAAGTTTGTCTCTTTATTTTTATAAGGTTATTTTTTTTTGTCATTAAAATACGTAATTCAAAATAAAAAGTAAAAAAAACAACAAAATTCGAGGCCGGCATGGCTCAGTGGTTGAGTGTCGACCTATGAACCAGGAAGTCATAGTTCAATTCTGGTCAGGGCACATACCCAGGTTGTGAGCTTGATCCCCAGTGTGGGGGATGTAGGAGGCAGCCAATCAATCTCTCTCTCCCTCTCCCTTCCTTTCTGAAATCAATAAAAATATATATGTATATATTTTTTTATTTAAAACAAAACCCCAATGAAATAATTCAAAACAGAAAAAGATACAAAATTCAGAAAATTAATTAAATGCTACAAAAGCAAAAAAGTCATGAAGAAATTATTGATTACAGAAAATTAGGAAAATATAAAAAGTGTTATAAAAAATTAAAATTAGCTATAATTTTCTCACTGAAATGTAACATTCTTGAGGTATTTCTAGTTTTTCTTTTATTGTATATTCATGGGTATAAGTGTATATTTTAGGTTAAAATGGGATCCTGCTATAAACTGCTTCTTTTAGTTATTGTTAGGATTTTTTTTTCCATGCCATTATATATTCCTCCAAAACATAAATTTTAATTATTGTATTTAATAACTCCATCCTAATGAAAAAAAAAAATCACAGTTTAACTACTTCCCTATTGTTGAAAGTTTAAACCGTTTTCAATCTTTCCATAGAAAAATAAATAAAACCCAATTGATTATTCATAATCATAAATGTTTATGACTCCTCTAATCATTTCCTTAATGATTCCTGACTGGTTCAAAAGTATAAGCATGTTTCACTTATCTTGAAATTCACTACTAAGCTGCTCCCCAGAAGAGTTGTACCATCATGTATATACTTCCTCCTAGAAATATCCAAAGTGCTGTTTTCACAGGGACTGTCCCCCTGCGGTTTTAGCACTGAACGTTTCACATTCCAGGAAACCCCTTCACAAGAAGTCCTTCTTTTCTTTTTAAATATATTTTTATTGATTTCAGGGAGAGGGAGAGAGAGAGAGAGATATAGAAACATCAATGATGAGAGAGAATCATTGATCGGCTACCTCCTGAACACCCCATACTGGGGATTGAGCCCACAAACTAGGCATGTGTCCTGACAGGGAATCGAACCGTGACCTCTTGGCTCATAGTTCAATACTCAATCACTGAGCCACGCCAGCTGGACCAAAAGTTCTTATTTTCAGCAGAGGAGGTGTGAAAGATGAAGGGAAAAGTACAAAATTCATGCAGCAGCCAAAACACAGGGGCTAAAAGCAACACTGCTTTCAGTGTGGAAGGGTTACGTCACAGATGCTCCACCTCCAGTGGTCATTGACTGCTGCTGTTGGCCACTGTGATATTCAGTTCCCAGTGACTGATCATCCACTGATATATCATTAGACATCGCCTGACTTAAATGTGCAACTCAGGTGCCTTGTAATCATGAGCTTGAAAGTCTGCCTTTCATTCTGCCTGTGGATTAACTGCTGTGCTGTTTGTGTTGAGAATTTTATTGAGTGCTAGTTTAATTTTATTTTATTTTTTGCTACTTTAATTTTTAACATCGTGAGTTCTAAGAGTTCAGATGACAATACTAACACTAGCATGACCCGGATGCCACTTGACCATCATTTTACTGACAGACAGAAGGACAAAGGTACCTGATTAAGGAGGTAAGAAACTAAAACATAGCAGCTGTCCCCACTCTGTGTCAGGTCTGGTTCAGCTGGTCATGCTGTGGCGTCAGGAGGGTTTCATAGCATACTACACAAGAGCAGAATTTGGGCCCCAGCCAAGTTTGACTCAGTGGATAGAGCATTGGCCTACAAACTGAAGGGTCCCAGGTTCGATTCCAGTCAAAGGCACATGCCCAGGTCACGGGTTCAATCCCCATTAGGGGGCATGCAGGAGGTGCTGACCAATGATTCACTCTCATCAGTGATGTATCTATCTCTCTCCCTCTCCCTTCCTCTCTGAAATCAATAAAAATATATTTAAAGAAAAGAAAAAGGAAAATAATTTGGGGTCAGGCATGGTGGGGAAGGTGATGTGAAAATACACATGGAGACTAACTCTAAAATGTCTGAGATGAGAAGGACAAATCCTTCTGAATCAATAAAAATATTTTTTGTTTTTCTGAGATAGCAATGCTTAACAGAAAGGAATGGCCACTGAATTAGTGTGAGTATACTCCGCAATGGATCACAAATTCTTATATCGTTCCCTTGATTGCATTTCCTGATTCAGAGGTTAAAACCTAAGTGTCCTATGGGAGAACAGAAGAGGAAATTTTGATAACAAATGTACTGGCCTCTTACCATGTAGAGCTGATTCTGGCAAAGATTAACCAACCATTATGCTTTATACAGTGTACCAAGTGATGGGTTAAATCATAGCAGCGATAGTAATAATGAAGGGGATCAGGCCATAGCCAGTTTGCTCAGTGGGTAGAGCGTCAGCCTGCATATTGAAGGGTCCTGGGTTCAGTTCTGGGCAAGGGCACATACCTCGGAGGCAGGCTCAATTCCCAGTGAAGGGTGTATACTTGAGAAATCTTTGTTTTCTGAGCTAGCTGTTTCTATCTTTTCCTTAAAGAAGCAGTTTGGGGCAGGATTATGAGTAAGGCTCTGGTGTTACACATATCCAAGTTTGAGTCCTAGCTCCACCCCTGATGACTTCTTTCTTTCCTTGGGAGCAGCTAAATACTCACTCTCCCTCCCCCCTTCCCTCCACCCTCTCCCATCTTGTTTTTCAAGTCTGAAATGTAAGCCTTGCACTTGTGGGGAGTTTAGATTGGCAAATGATGGCTACATTGGTCCATACTTCTAAGGAGGTTTTGCTTTCCTCCCAAAGTCGATGCAAAGGAGGGACACCAGTGCAGTTGTCCCCACTCTGTGTCAGGTCCGGTTCAGCTGCCTCTGAGTCATGCTGTGGCATCGGGAGGGTTTCATAGCTTCTGGCTTTCTAGTGGGTAGATCAGCTTCCAGACTGAGTCCCATCTGAAAACAAGTCTCCCTTGATGGCACAGAAAAATGAACTCTAAGACAACTTCCTATTACAGAGCCCCTGGGCTGCAGCTGTCTTGGGTTTCTCTTTAACCGCTTCATGCCCAGTGTCTAGAGGATGAAAACCACACGTGGCATCCTTGGCAGCCTGAGTTGTTTGCTCTGCCCTCCTCTTCCCTCCAATATCAGGATTTGGGTGCCCCACCCTCATGTTTCCTGCCTAGGTGTCTCCTTCTAGATCTGAATCGAGATGACTCAGAACAGTCCTTTTCTCTCCCCAGCCAGGCCCAGGTCCACCCAACTGCAGCTGCAATCTGTGACAACTTCCCTGGGAAAACAGGATCTTAACTACCTGCCTGGTATCAAAGGAGGAATTCCACGGATATATTTTTTTCCACTGTAACTGCAGTCGCTCCTCTGGATTCACAGGTTCTGCCTCCAGGGGGGTTCAACCAACCTTGGGTTGAATCTGCATATTTGGAAGCTGTGGATCGGAGCACCAACTAAAGGACTTGAACATTCTCTGATTTTGGTATCAGTGGGGGATCCTAGGACCAATGCTTCTTGGATACTAAGGGATGACGGTAATTATCTTCAAATAAATTCTAACCTTCTGGAAATGCAGTTTTTCATGCTTACTTTTTCATTCCTTATCAGATGGGTATCTTGCAATGAGTATATATACAATCAAATACTAGTTAAATTTCAATATATTTGGAGAAAAAGTACCAATAATGAGTAGAGGATAAAGAGTGTCTTTCACAGCAGGGATTCTTCCCCAGGTATATTTCTGGGGTATTTCTTTTTTCCAACTATAACTTTATCCAATATTTCTCGGATAGCCCTCCTAATGAAAAAAGTCAGTTGCTTCTTCTTAGGCTTAGAGCCCTAGGCAAAAGAGTTTTACCTCCCACTTATTCCACCCTTTCTCCTGTGGTTTCAAGAAATCCCTTTAAATTCTGAGTCAGATTTGTTGATGAGCTGTGAAAACTTCTGAGTTTAAGGGAACTGCAACCTTAGATCTGACTAATCTAATCCCCAAGCAGTCAGTGTGTTTGTACTACAGCCTATGAATATTTTATGGATTTTTGTGTGCTCACTAATGGGCCTGAACTGTACGTACTGCTTTGAATAACACCAAAAGAGGACCCTCTCTGACCTCTCTCCCTAAATGATTTATGGGCATAAACTAGGCCTTTCAGAGATTTATTACTGATGTTCTTCAGAGATACTTTTCAACAAAAGGGAAAGTCAATCTATGTTTCTACAGACAGTGAACACGTTGGAGAAGTTTAGTGTGAAATCTGTGTATTTAGGGAGGGCTTTTAGTCCTGGATCTTCAGAGATTAGGAAGGATTTACATTTCCTAAATAAGAAGGGCAAAGTGATGTTTTATTCCACCACCCAGGCTTACTTTCTTCTTGGAAATTCTTGTCACTCTAGGTTATCAGTCAAAATAATGAACTTAAGGGCATCTCTCCTCTCCTGGCTCTTCTACCTCTGTGTCTTTTAACTTGGAACAACATGCCGAAAACGGTTTGGCTCAGTGGTTAAGAGTGCAGGCCGGCAGACTGAAAGGTTGCAGGTTTGATTCTGGTCAAGGGCATGTACCTTGGATGTGGGCACATCCCCAGTGGGGGGCGTGAAGGAGGCAGCTGATTGATGTTTCTCTCTCATGGATGTTTCCAGCTCTCTATCCCTCTTCCTTCCTCTGTGTGGAAAATCAATAAAATATATTTTTAAAAAATTAAATTGGAACAACTGAGCCCTGGCCAATAGCTCAGTTGGTTAGCATGTCATCCCAGTACACCAAGGTTGCAGGTTTGAACCCTAGTCAGGACACATACAAGAATCAACCAATAAATGCATAAATAAAGTGAAGCAGCAAATTGATCTCTCTCTTTCTCTACCTCTTTCTCTTGCTCTAAAAATCAATTTTAAAAAATAAATAAATTGGAACAATTCAGTCATCTAGTATAGATCATGTCAGCTGGGTGCTTGTCACTGTGAGCAAAACCAAAGATGAGAACACATCAGCCTGCCACTGAGTCCTCCATCTCATTAGAAAAGACAGGACCTACATACATTATTTACATCGGCTTGTAACCTGATGCTAATATGGTACAGTGCTAGGGAAGTTTCCAGAGGGGAAACAGTAATGTGTCTGGGGTTAGTAAAGGATGACTTTATGGAGAAAATGGGATTTGAATGGTTAGACTTTAACTGGCAGAGGGAGGGCATCCTAAGAAAGGTAGCAACTTGAATGAAAGTAGCCAAAGCAGAAGTGTGGGATGTAGGAGACTGCAGGAACTAGGGAGAGAGCAGAAAAGGGGTGCTGGGGAAGAAGGGAACACCACCTCCCATAATAAAGTAACCTGGGGGGCTGTTGGGTTAGCATGAAGAGAGGACTCTCCTGCAGCAGAGTCCAGGAACCTCTGACTTGACTCTTGTGGTCTTTCCCAAGCACCCACTGCCTTCACCACATTGGCCTCAGAGGTAGACTTCTTCCCTTTTAGAGCTCAGTGCAAAAGTCCCTTCCTTTGCTTCCCCTTAGCACAGGTCAAATAAACATAAATTTAATAAAATTTCATTAAACGCAAAGAGAACATAAAAGGTGATACATATAAATAATTGAGTTTACGAGGTTCACCTTGCTCTCTGGGGCTCCTAAATGCTATCTGACTCCAAATCAGATCTCAGGGAAAAAGGGCCTTTACCTGGGTCCACCCTACCTAGCACATTTCAGGGGACATCTTTAACCTCCAGCACCTAAGAAAACTCTTCTAAACATCTAAATTTCTTTAAAAAGTCAAAGCCAAATCCATGCAGCCTCCTAAGCTCATAAGGTTGTTGCTTTGTCCTTTCAGGAGAAACCTAACTCTATGACCTCTGAGGGAGTCTCATACACAAGATGGACAGACACTTTCTGCCCAGAGGTATCTTTTGGGGAGGGGTCATGAAGAGGCTTTGAAAGCAAAGACTTGAGAAAGCTTAGAATAAGATGATGGGAATGGGTGTGGAACAAGCAGGTCCAAGAGAAGGGCTTTTAACTTCCAGGAACCCTATATGAGCTTTTTGCAACTTATGCTCCTGCAGCTACTCTTTGATGCAAGCTAGTGTTTCTTTCCTTTATCTTCTTTCTTTTGATTCTACTTTTTATTTCTTAGCTGCCCACTCCATCAATTGTCTCCTCTTTCTCTCCAAGCTCTGGAATGGGGTGGCATATCCCTAGTTTTGCTTTCTACGTGATCTCCCAAGCCAGGCATACTGAACCTCTTCTTTTCTAGGGCATTGTCTTTAAAGGGGGTTCCCATACTGTTCTGACAACAAACAAAGAGGCAACTGGAAAAGATTACGAAATTCCCAGAAATCTAACCCAACTTCTTAGTCTGTAGGGACCATCTTAATATCTTTTTTAAATCTTTGTATCCCGAGCACTTAACACTGTAGTAGCAAGCACATGGTAGGGAAGTTTGTTGATTACGATAATAAATGAATGAAAACAAAGAGAACAGAGTGATGTCATAATAAGCAGGGGAATCAAAAGCTTCAAGAAAGGGATGGTCAAGAACACCATATATCCCAGAGAAATCAAGTGAATGGAACTGAAGGCACCCCACTGGGATTGCAGTGAGAAGGTCAGTGGTACACTTTGCCACCAGTTTTATTGGAAGAGTGAGGGCAGGTGAGTGCATGATTGAACTAATGGTTGAGTAATGACAGGTGAGGAAGGGAAAACAGTGAGTGTGGATTATTATTTGGGGGAGCATAGCTGTGGAGGAGGTAGCTAGAACTAGACTAGGCATTGAGGAAAAGTTGGGCTTGTGTTTTTCAAGTTTTACTCCTGTTCTTGTTTTACCATGGGAGATTCTTAGCGGAGGGAAAGGAGCTAATGGAGAAGAAAAGGTTGAGAAGTTGGTGCTGAATGCAGTCATAGATACAAGTTTGGAAACAGGGAGTTTAGGGATTTTCTTTATTTTAAAAAAATATATTTTTATTGATTTCAGAGAGGAAGGGAGAGGAAGAGAGAAACATCAATGATGAGAGAATCATTGATTGGCTGCTTCCTGCTCGCCCCCTACTGGGGATCAAGCCCACATCCTAGGCATGTGCCCTTCACTGGAATCCAATGCGGGACTCTTTAGTCCCCAGACCGACCCTCCATCCAGTGAGTCAAACCAGCCAGGGCCAGGGAATTTTCTTGAGAGCCCTGATCTTTGCAGGGTGGTAGGAGCAGCGTGATGTAGGAGTGGCCATTTTGGATTGAGGGGCTTGAAAAGAGTGAGAAAGGCCCCCTGGGGGGAGCTGAGCAAGAAAGAGGGTTTCAAGTACTACCAAAGTCCACACTGAGATCAGAGACCACAGATACATGAGGGCACCAATGTGCCCAGACGTGTGACTTCCTCCAGCTGGGTTCCTGGCCAATTTGGGAGCATGAGAGGAGGGAAATGACCTAAGTTTAGGAACTTACAGGGCCTGAGTGATGTTGACAACACAGTCAAAAGAGTTAGAGCTTGAGAGTAAGGAAAGGGGTAAGCTAGGAACTGGAGGCTTGGTGCTTGGGCAAAAGAGAATGAGTCAGGTTGGATGAGGTTGAGGCTGTGGATGAGAATTACCAAATTTCATAGGCGGCACAGTCTTAGATCATGGAAGGGTGCAGTGAGGCCCTGGCAGTTGGTGGTTGATGAAGAATATCAGTAAAGCGTGCAGAATACATTTGTGAAGAGGCAGGTTCAGGTAGAAGTAATGGTTGACAGTCCAGGCAAGGCACACAGGGGGACCCAGGATTTGTATTCAGGAACCTCTTACTCAGGCCAGTGTGCAAGATAACTTGCCTCAATGATTCGTAGTTCCCCATTTGTCAAAGGTCATAACAATAGCACCAACCTCATGGGATTGTTGTGAAAATTAAATGAGATCATATACTACTATACGGGGCAAATGCCTGGCACATCATAAGCACTTGATAAATAACAGCTAGAGGCCACTGCTATTACTGAGGCCTATGCTTCCACTAGGAGTTCACAAAGTAGGACAGATAATACTAATATACAAATGCACAAGAGGACATAAAAATGTGGCATTCTTTGTGGAAACAGCATTAATTTTTAGAATCAGACACATTAGTGTTTGCAACCCAACCCTGTGGTTTACTGGAGGTAAGTCATTTAATCTGTCTGAGGTTAATCATGACGCTGTATTGTTAATATCTTCATTCCCCAAAATGCATGAAGTGCCTGCCTACTAAGTCCCAGGCATTGTACCAGATGTTGGAGATAAAGAGATTTGAAAAAGACACTCTTCTTGTGCTCACAGTATAGCTGGGGAGACAGGAAGAGACAATTATAATTGGGAAAACCAAGAGCTTTGCCAAAGCTAAGTCTGAGGCAAGCAGGTAAATGCTGATTTATGCTGGCGAAATCTTTGGCCTTGATGAAGTGATCGGCTCATTCCCTCCTTTATAGAAAAGCAAAAGGTAGAATCTAGTGCACAGTTCTCATTTTTTTTTTTTTAAGTAATGGCATTTTAGAAACTATTTGGAAAGTAGAATGGTGAAAAGTAGATCTCTTTGAATTACTATGGGTTGAGAAATCTGCACGTAGACCTTCCCATCTGGAAAGATTGTGGAGTGGGATCAGATCACAGTAGCCCCCCAGTGACACTTCAGTAAGTTGCTCAGCTCCTCAGTTTCCCCATCTGCAATATAGGGATAATAATAGTAACCACTTCATAGAGCTAGTGTGAGGATTAAGTGAGTAAATTTATGTAAAATGCTTAGGACAGTGTCTGGTGCACAGTGAGTGCTTAGCTATCATGATATGTTAGCTACCATGATTTTGTCAATGATGATGTTATGAAAAAAAAAGGGGTGGGGGTAGGGTTGGGAAATGTCTTCCTTAGCCTGGGCAGGAACTATCAGAAACTGATGAAGGGTGGACCAAAGCAACAAAAAGTTTTAGAATATGTAGATTTGCCAAATGTCAGGACAAAAAAAAACAAAACAAAAGACTTCTGATCAATAAAGCTAAAATCAACATTAAACAGACTTCAATGTCTTGAATCTATTGAACTAGTATCTACATCATACCTATTAGTTGATATCTTACCTGCTTTTTATTAAAAACAAAAAACAAAGATTCAAGGGAGTGGCTTATTTACTAGTTCTTTTTTCTCCTCTTTCTCTAATAGTCAAAAAGAGAAAAAACCAGCTGTGACTGGGCAGCACTCCAGTTACCTGGTGTGAAAGCCCCCAAGTCCCAGGGCTGCAGGTTGTAACTGGCACCTCAGCCCTTTCTCTCTCAGGATTCTCTTCTCATCTTTATTGCAGAAGTCAAAAGGGAGAGATTCGTGTGAATAGAAGCCAAAGGGGAGAATAGTCCACAGGGGATTTTCTCTACTATCATTTTCTTCCAATCAGATGTTTCCAGGAGAGTTCAGTTGATTTTGGAACTTTAGAGAAAGTCTTTACCTCTTCCCTATTATATGCCCCCTCCTTCAACTCCTTAGGGGCTTTCTCCTCTCTGAAAATTGAGCTTAAATTTAAATACAATGTTCCCATAGAAACTGTGTAGCTTCTCTTTTTCTGCCTGCCTTGCTTCTGTTTAAAAGCTAGATGCAAGCTATCACCAGAACAAGTCTTTAAGAAGAGAAAGAAGGTAAAGAATAGATTGCCCAGGAACTAAGAGAAGAGTTTTTTTTTTCAACGCTTATAAATAAGAGCAAAAAAGGCTGAAACCGGTGTGGCTAGTGGATAGAGCACCGGTCTGCGGACTGAAAGGTCTCAGGTTCGATTTCAGTCAAGGGTATGTATTTAGGAGGTGGGCACGTCCCCAGTGGGGGGGCGTGCAGGAGGCAGCTGATTGATGTCTCTCTCTCATTGATGTTTCTAACTCTATCCCTGTCCCTTCCTCTCTGTAAGAAAATCAATAAAATATATTTTTTAAAAAAGAGCAAAAGGGTGGTAGAGATCATCAAGCAAACAATTTCAAAGATAAAAACATTTCTTTTTTTTTTTTAAATGAATGATGGTGATAGTAGATATCAATGGTTGTTTGCATTAAGTTTTTAAGGACTCTCCTTAATAAAATTAAAAAGCAATTCTTAGTTGGTTCTCATTTTATTTGTTTGGGCTGTGAAAATCAGAAAGAAAGGAAGGAAGGAAAGGAGGAAGAGAGGGAGAACAGAAGGGAAGGAGGGAAGGAGGGAGAAAGAAAGAAAGGAAAAAAAAGAAAGAGAAAGGAAGGAAGAAAGAAAAAGGAAGGAACTCTGTATCCTTTAGGAACTGGCCTGATAGATCCATATGCCAACGTTATGGGTTCAATATTTAGGAGGTGGGCACATACAAGAATCAAACAATGAATGCATAAATAAGTGGAACAAGTCAATGTGTTTTTCACTCTCTCACTCTCTCAAATCAAATACATATAAAATCTGTACCCTTTAAACACTAATTCTTCATTCCTCTATCCCCAGCCCCTGGCAACCGCTATTCTACTTTCTGTCTCTATAAATTTCACTACTCCAAGTACCTTATATAAAGTGGAATCATACAGTGTTTGTTTTTATGTGTTTGACTTATTTCATTTAGCATTATGTTTTCAAGGTTTATCCATGTATGTGACAGAATTACATTCCTATTAAAGGTGTTTTTAACTTTTTTGACAACTTTGCTTGTATTGAAGCTGAACAGTAAAGTGGTTGGTTAAAGGGCAAATCTTACCAGCTTTCTGTATTTATTTATCTGTAAAATAGTTCTGAGTTCTGTATTGTCATGTAAACATATCCAACCAGGCATCATAAACCCGTAAGATCTAGACAAGTAAGTGGGTAAAGCAGACTGGATGGAACTGGAGATGCCTCTTCTGAAGGTGGCCACTGCTTCTCAATTTCAGTCTATACTTCCAATATGTATATAGGCCCAGTATTGTATATGAAAATCTCCTATTTCCACGCATTGGTCAATACTGTTGGGCCAAACAGAACATATTTGCAGTCCAGATCTTGCCACAGACCACCAGTTAACAGTCTGTTAGGGCTTTAAAAAAAAAAATCAGAGTCACGGCACCAAAAAACAAAAAAGAAAAAAAAAATCAACTGAGTAAATGTGAAAATCTAAGTGATTTGTGATTGGATAGCATCCCATCTAGCAACCTGAAGTGAGCTCTGAATTGTACAAAATGGAAGGATTTTATAGGAAAAAGGGTGGGACAAAGGAGCTATTAGAAAAGAAAAGATATGGGGGAGGGCAGGGACTTCTTTGGGGAAGAGAAGAGGACGGGTTTTTATTATGTAGATTGCCTCTTCTGTCCTCGGGAGAATGGAGTGGGCCTATTGGACACATTACTGTTGCTTGACCAAAAAATTCCATACTGGATGATTAAGAGACTGTGGTGTTTTTTTAATAGCTTAATAAAGAAATATTTTAGCCCTAGCTGGGGAGCTCAGTTGTCAGGGACATACCTAGGTTTCAGGTTCCATTCCCATTTAGGTCATGCATGGGAGGCAGCCAATCAATGTTTCTCTCTCACATGGATATTTCTCCCCCCCTTTCTCTCAGCTCCCCTCCCTCTCTAAAAAAAAAAAAAAATCAATAAACATACCCTCAGGTGAGGATTAAAAGAAAAAAAAAAACTAAAGAAAAAGAACTAATTTTAGCCCTGGCTGGGTCGCTCAGTTAGTTAGTGTCAGGTTACACCAGGGTTGTGGGTTTTAGGTTTGATCCTGGGTCAGGGCACATACAAGAATCAAACAATTAATTCATAAATAAGTGAATCAACAAATAGATGTTTCTCTCTCTCTTAAAAAATCAATAAAGCAAAACTAATTTTAGTGTGGCTTTCTACTGCAGGCTAGACCATACATATCAGTAAGATATGGCGTTAAGAAATACACAATAGGAGAGACATAAATAGTTGCAGCATAAATGCTATAACAGAGAAAAAATAACATTTATTCATAACTTTTTTTTTCCAGGTGGGTTTTAAGAGCTATACATGCATTAACTCATTTAAAACATACAACAGCCAGTGCCGGTTTGGCTCAGTGGATAGAGCATCGGCGTGGTCTCGGGTTCGATTCCGGTTGGGGGCATAGGCCTTGGTTGCGGGCACATCCCTAGTGGGGGGCATGCAGGAGGCAGCTGATCGATGTCTCTAATTCTCTATCCCTCTCCCTTCCTCTCTGTAAAAAAATCAATAAAATATATATATTTAATAAACACACACACAACAATCCTACTGTCTTCATTTAAGATGTGAAAACAACAAACACAGATCAGTCAAATCACTTGTGTGAAGTGACACAGTTGGAAATTGGATTTGAACTCAGATTGGTTCCAGAGACCAAGGTCTAGACTGGAAGGGAGGCAAGGGGTGGAGTGGTATATACTTTACTATGTACTATCAAGACATCCGGAGGAGGTAACTTTTGACTTGTCTTGAAGGATGGTTTCGGTAAACAAGGCCTGGAGGACAATCTAGGCAGAGGAAATAATTTGAGCCAGGAATCAAACACTTAATTGGCAGGTAATGAATCTAAAGAGGTTGCGGGTTCTCTCCAATGTCAATTACTTAACTATTTGTTCTCACATGAGGTA